>BMAO01009602.1:0-22917 GCA_019973975.1 Trichonephila clavata | reverse complement strand
AAAAAAAAATTTTTTTTTTTAGTGGGTGCCTTTTATAAACTCACAACCTTTCTCCACAACCATCATCTCATTTGCTTGTCCAGTTTATGGTGCCTTTCAAAGTTTACTTGAAATTTTATTTTCATTTTCAATTTATCTGCTAGACTATGCCAGTCGTTTCCGTTCCATGCTTTTGTCGACGAGATGTTAGTGTGTGGTCGGGGAGAAGAACCACTCCATGATTGTGCGATTCACTTTTATTGGATTCGATGGTGTTTGAAGAACACAGTTGTACGGTGAGCCCACCGAATTGAGATTGGAGCAAATTTTACAGAATGGAAAAGTTTATTTACCCCGAGCCATGCACATGACGGATGAAAACAGCAAACGTTGGCAAAGAATGTACCACTTTATCAAAGATGGTGGTTGGAGATACTTAACAACCTCATAATGTACAGTAAAGCATTGAAAACATTTCCAACACCTTGTCAAGATGTAAAATAAAATGTAGACAACGTTGTGTAAAAAAAAAACATTTTTTTTTTACACAACGTTGTCTACATTTATTTTTTCCTGATGGAGAGTATAAAAGCTCCATGCCTTTCCGTTGCTCCTCACACACGCTCAGTGTTTCCTCGAGTCAACATGTGGTTCAAACTGCTTTTGCCCAATCAACACTATCCGTTGGCTGCCATGGTGGGACGAGATGGCAAGCTCTACTTTCGACTGGTCGACGTTGGAGCTCTCTTGGGTCGATCCAAAGTGTACGAATTTGCCAAACGTTACGACAACCTGGTCATTCAAGGCAAGGATGTGCTGCCGCCTTACAAACGCTATCCAATCATGACTCAAAAGTCTAAACTCGTGACTCCCGATGTCGTCTTTAGCATTTTGGAGGCCGAACTCTCGTCGTTGGCCGAGAGTTTTGCCTCCAGTCTCCAAATGGGCTTTGCTTTGGTAGAGAATCCAGGCAACCTCTTTGTGGAAAGCTACAAAACCTCGCCCGTCTTGCAGTTCAACACTCTCCCATCCCGATTCCATCTTGGTGAGGAAATGGATCCAAGACTTTATCCAAAAGGTGCAGGACATGCGTCAGATGCAATCCCAAAACGCTTCCAAGACGGCATCTTTGAAGATGGCGTTTTTGAGGGCTGGTGTAAAAAGGAAGCCTTCTCAGGAACGTGCAACAGCTGAAAGTGCCTCTCCACCTGAGAAATTCCTACACCCTTGTTGAAAGTGCCTCTCCACCTGAGAAATTCCTACACCCCTTGTTGAAAGTGCCTCTCCACCTGAGAACATTCCTACACCACTTGTTGAAAGTGCCTCTCCACCTGAGAGAATTCATACACCACTTGTTGAAAGTGCCTCTCCACCTGAGAAAATTCCTACACCCCTGCTAAAAGTGTCCTCACCCCTGCTAAAAGTGTCTCTCCACCTGCTAAAATGCCTCTCCACCTGCTAAAAGTGTCTCTCCACCGGCTAAAAGACTTGTGGAATCCTTACCCGAGAGACCAGTCACACCTTTGGAGAGGGTGGATCCCTCTGTTTTGATGACTGGAGCCCATGTCGAGGTGACATCACGCCTGCCTACTCCACCTCTGATGACTCGATGCAACAAGAGTACCCAGGCCTATTCTTCCCACCTGGAGCTTGGCAAGAGACTCTTGGAACAACCACCCTTCTTGCCCAATAAAAAACTCGCCATCCAACCAAAGACCCTGCTCAACCAACCATACCATTGTTTTGTTTGTGCCCGACCATCATCCTATGTTGAAATCCGGTATGTGTCGTTTCATCCTTCAACCCATCCTGTAAAGAATGTCAATAAATAATTGTTTTTATTGTAATGATGCGTCTGTTTTCTTTCCTACCAGAAAAAGGGGAGTTTGGGCTTTGGCCCATTCTCCCTTTTTTTGGTTTATATGAGATGCCAAGGTTGGATGATGACATAAATCTTTGCCTCTTGAAAGGTGACCTCCTTTCATCCTTGGGAACCCTTATCAAAACAATCGACCAATCAGAAACCACTTCCTCCTTCTCTCGACTATAAAAGCAGGGCTCAGACGCTCTCTGCTTCATTTATTCCTGAGACATGGAAGACGAGAAAGCTTTTACACTCTATCTGGCTAAGTACCAGGAGGCTAATCTTGGAGACTATATTACCTTTATGATTAATTTTCGAAAGTGCCTGCAGACCATGATGCCCTCTGACATCATAACGGTCGAGTCCATCTACGATGTAACCGTTGCTGAACTGCTGCAAAAGGTGTTGCCCGATTACGAGCCCCGTGACCTGCCCACCTTTGAATGTGTTGTGTATGCAGAACCGGCCCACCTGCACAGTGATTATTTGGAGGAGGAGGCTGCCAAAGGAAAAGGGGCCTTTCTACAAGCCCTTTGGACTAGTTTGGCGAAACCAAAACTGTATCACTTGGCCTACAAGGCGTGGAGGAGACACGGTCCCAACACCTGACCGCCTGGACCCACTTGGCTCAAGCAGTGTTGGATGGGTGCTATGGATTGAAATGGCCCGAGAGCGTGTTTCAAGTACCAGATTCATGTGCCATCTGTCTGAGTCCCATGCACTGGCCAGAAAGAACGCATTGTGGCACCTGTTCCACATGCGGTGCTTGTTGCAACATCTGGACGTACAAAACCCGTGTCCTCTCTGCAGGGCACCCAATCCATTGAGAGAACCCGACCTTTAAAGGTAGACATTGTGTTGAGCCCCAGAAAAATGGGAGAATGATTGCTGGAAAGGAGCATAGCTCGGGACCAGTAATCATTCTCCCATTTTTTTGGGTCAATAAATATGCCAAGGTTGGAACCTATTGAATGAAACACTTGCAAAAAATGACGCTACCCTCTCTCAAAATAATACTTTTGCTAGCAGCACAAGTCTCTTTTCCAGCCAAGGTTGAAAGTAATACTTACGAAAAAATAATTTTGCTAGCAGCATAAGTCTCTTTTCAAGCCAAGGTTGAATTGAAAGTGTTACTCATGAATCCTTTTTAAATCCTACCAGCCTTGAAATTCCATATCAGTTGCATCGACCAATCAGAAGCCTTCTCCCTGCTATAAAAGCGAGGCACTCGAGGCGAGAGAGCTCATTCATTCCTCACGATGCGAGACGATTTAGCGTTTGCACACTGCCTCGTCAAGTATTCATCCCCCGATTTCGGGGAATTTGCTGCCTTTTTAAAAGAATTCCGGAATCGTCTGAATGCTTTACCCATTCCAGAGGTGTTGACGGTGCAGGACTTTCGACGCCATTTCCACGACCTGGATGCCTTGTGCAACGTTCTCTGTCCTTCGGGGAATCTGGAAAATTGCGCTCTCTCCCCTTTCTCTGCGCTGTCGAACCTTTCAAATCCGAGGACCTTGTGCTCCACAAGATGGCTGAAAGGGTCACGGCGCCTACATTCGGGGCATTTGGACAGAATGTATGAAACCCGATCTGTACCGAAAGGCGACCGTGGCCTGGTCTTATGGGGGCTCGCAGGATTTGGAACAATGGGTGACGCTGGGTCATACGGCTCTGCAACTTTTGTACAGTGCTCCCTTTCCAGATCCCGTGTTTGGCGTGCCTGAAAAATGTCCCATTTGCCTGGAGCCCATGCATTTTCCCCTCACGACCGAATGTGGACACACGTTTCACAAAGCATGTTTGGAGCGGACCCAGAGTCCCACCTGCCCCCTGTGTAGGCAGACTGTTTGAACTTTGAATGTCAAACCCAAAAAAATGGAAAGGATGTGCTCAGCACGTCCTTTCCATTTTTTTGGGTCCCTCCTCTCACCAACGTTGGAAGGTTTGATGTGGAACTGTTGAGAGAATCATTTGTCCATCTGCCATTGAAATATTTTTTATGTTTTAATTCATTTCACCTGTATTTTATTATTTTCCCTGTATTTTATTTATTTTACCTGTATTTTATTAAATTATTTTTATTTTTGATTCATTTCTTCTTTTCATTTTCATCCTTTCACTCACCTTATTATTTGATACATCATGAACTAGGAAACAAAAGGTTCCTTATTATAAGCTACCTGCTATAATGAGAGGGTTTTATGAGAGGGTTTTCAACAGGTAAAAAGGCCTGTAAAGGTCATGTGGAGTGCTTTTCAGGTAAAAAAACTCGAGATGGGAAACAAAATGGAACCGTGTTGTAAGAATGTCGAAGAAACAGTTTAAAGGGGTACAAAGAACGAATCATGGAAAGGAAGCCTCTCCTCGGAATCAGAGTTCTATCCAATGAATCCCATCCAACGGGGGACATGTCTGAAGACCTACGTCTCCTTCCAAGGGCATCACTCAAACGGAAAAACTCCAAGAGGGAAACTCAAAGGGGGTTAGGAAAATATGGAAACATCCCTCCTCTCACCAACGTTGGAAGGTTTGATGTGGAAATTTCCTGTTGCCGTTGAAATGATTTTTTATGTTCACCCCCTGCAAGAAACAAGAAGCATTCTCGTCACACATACTCGCCACTCCATCAACCAGAAAAAACCAGCATTTTCCAGTAATAAAGAAAAAGCTTACCTACCCTACATACTTATTACATACTTATTACTATACTTATTACATACTAAAGATAACGTTAACTTCATAGATCATAACCTGCTCTTTTCGTTACACTCTTGCGTTACACTCTTGAAACTGGATAAAAGTTGGAATATAAGGACTTTTTTCTTAAATAGAGAGTGTATTTTGAAAAGAATAGGGGTTATTGTCTAAAGAATAGCGCTCTTTTCATAGGTTTACAAATCGAGGAGATTCCTATCCTTTAACACAGAGAGGGGGTCCCTCCCCTTTCTAGGTGTGTTGGGATAAAGATGCCCCTCCAATTTCATAGTTTGACAGATAAACTCCCCCTCCAATTTCATAGATTTGGATAAACCCCCTCCAATTCATAGATTGGATGGATAAATCCCCCTCCAATTTCATAGATTGGATGGATAAATTCCCCTCCAATTTCATAGATTGGATGGATAAATTCCCCTCCAATTTCATAGATTGGATGGATAAATTCCCCCTCCAAATTCATAGATTGGATGGATAAACTCCCCCTCCAATTTCATAGATTCGATGGATAAATTCCCCCTCCAATTCATAGATTGATGGATAAACTTCCCCCTCCAATTTCTAGGTTTGGTCTGATAAATGGCCCCTCCAATTTCATAGATTGGGTCTGATAAATGTACCCCTCCAATTTCATAGGTTTGATGGATAAATGTCCCTCATACAATTTCATAGGTTTGATGGATAAATGTCCCTCATACAATTTCATAGGTTTGACGGATAAATTCTCCCCTCCAAAATCATCGGTTTGACAGATAAATTCCCCTCCAATGTCATAGGTTTGACAGATAAATGTACCCCTCCAATTTCATAGATTTGACGTCAGAGACGCAATAGCAACACTCATCAACGTCGGACTGACCCAATCAAATGTCCAAGAGTGACTGGGTAAGCGAAAAACCCCAATAGGAGAGAAATTGGAGAATCCAACAAAAATGAAAGGATGGAGTAAAAAGAGAAAATTGGAAATTTAAAAATCTTTCAGGGACAAGTAAAGTTTAAAATGTAAAAATGTTGAGATACAAGGGACAAGTAACCCACTAAAAAAAAAAAATTTTTTTTTTTGGTCGTGCAAGATATAGTTTAAAAGTTGATGCAAGATAAAGTTTATAGAGTGTGGATGATTTAGTGGTTGCTCCAAAAAATTTTTTATGGCACGCAAAAGCACAACTACACGTACATCCTTTTACCGACATTTCAACAAGCATTTACAGGATCACGTGTCTTGTCCCAAATGTCGCGAGGGGATGACCATAGATCAATTTTATCATCACCATGCCTCCGAAAACCATGGTCTGGATTTTCGCAAGCAATGCGTGTTTTGTTTTGGGCGTCGACATTGGGCATATGGGCAAAAGAATCATCCCGACCACATTCATCACGTCGTGTCCTGCTTGGAACGTTTGCAAAGGAAGCCAAAGATGTCTGGGTATTCTCGGACGATGAGGAGGAGACGGAAGAAGAGGAAAGGGTGCCAGAAGTATGTGGGTGTAGGTACTTTCAACCGATACCTCGTGAAATGTACGGTCGTCCCAGATTGAGGGATAATTTTTATGATTCAATCTTTGAGAAACCCGACTTATGGGAAGAGGGAATAAAATTTGACAATGGCTTGGGCAAAGATGTGTGGGGGATTATTCAGCGCTACTTGAAAGGAGATTGGGTATGGTTTCACATTATGGTCAAACACAACATTTTTGATACGTTTTGTAAGGAAATGGAAATGATTCGGAATCAATTTGTCATTTTACCCTTTTGGTGTCTCTGCGATGGATTAGAGACAGAGAGGGGTAAAATACAGCATCGACACATGATTTTGGCGTGTGAGCAAGAAAGTGCGTTTGAAGAGATTTGGAAGGGTAAAGTTCGCTATGAATTTCCCTCTGCTGGTCGGGCCAAGAAATGTGTCAAGATTCAGAGTGCCTTTCATTTGGTTCGGACCATTGTGTACGTGAGCCAACCCAAATCGTCGTGTGACGGGGGTAAAATTCCCGAAAAATTAATGAATCCGGAACAATGGTCCCATTTCCACATGAATCGACCCTTGCACGCGCATAGTATTGCCTTTCTCTGTACGCTTTTTCCAGGAGGAATAGAAAGATTACTGTTGGAACAACTTGGAAATAAAAATGTGGCCAGTTGGGACAAGGTGACCAAATGTTTACCAGACGGGTGGGGTCATTTGAAATGGAATGTACCGATTCACGTGACGGGATGGAAATTTTTAAATTGCGTGTTTCCTTTCCAATACCAGGTGACAGGAGAAGAGACTCCTCTGTACGTGATGCTCTACGGTAACACAAAATTGTATTTAAAGGAGGGAAACCAGGGGGTGAATGTTTGTTTCAACGGATCCGAGACGAAATGTATGTATTGTCCCGCAAACAACAAAACATGATGAATGAAATTAAAAAGATAAAGCAAGAGTGGGCCATGGACCAAAAAGTCTTGTTAAGGTCCAAACTCAGCGAGATGAATGCGAAATGCGACCTCATTCAAAGGGAAAGAGACATATTTAAAGAGGAAAGAGACATATTAAAGAGGAAAGAGACTTGTTGAAAGAGGAAAAGGACGTGTTGAAAACAAAAGAAAATGAGTTGAACGCTGAAATAATGATATTAAAATTTAAATTGGAAAATACATTAGTTGAAAATAAAATATGGGAAACCAAAGAAAACGAGTGGAAAACTGAAAGAGATGAGTGGAAAGCCAAAGAACACGAGTTAAACACAGAAATGAATACATTGAAAAATAAATTGCAAAGTACATTGGTCGTAGATAAAATATTGAAAAGAATGATACAGAGCCAACGAAAGCTCAAAATGATTAACCCATGGCGATGGAAAAGAGTACCAAGGTTACCACGACCTGCCAACGTTCTCTCGTAATCATTCTACTTTAGATCATGTTTGGAGAACCCTTGTTCAAAAGGTTTTCCAACCTTATTCGAAAACTTGCCAACGTTAAAAAAAAAAAAAATTTTTTTTTTTTTAAGCTTTCAATATTTTTTGAGAGACGAGTACAAATACTGCACGCGTCTCATCCTACTCAATCGTTCACAATGGATTCTTCTCCAGAGTATGATGATTTGATTGACATGTTCAATTTACCAGCACCTGTTTCACCTTTACCACCGACTCCAGTGGCTTCTCCATCCCATGAGCCATCTCAAGAGGAATCCATGATTTATGAATCTTTACCTGAACCACCTATGGTACCTGAACAATTCATTGAGTCTCGACAACGAATGGAATTTCAAGAATCCTCTGATTCCGTGGAATCACCTGTTGCACCTGAACCCATTGTTTCTTCTCCTATTCGAAGGTAGCTTCACCTGTTGCACCTGAACCATTGTTCTCTCCTATTCGGAAGGTAGCTTCACCTGTGCATAAGATAGCTACACCTGTGCGAAAGATGGATTCACCAAGGCAAAGGTCAAATTCACCTGTAAAAAAGATGGATTCCTCAAAGCGAAAGATGGATTCCCCAAGGCAAAGGTCAAATTCACCAAAGCGACGGGCAGATTCACCTGTGAGAAAGGTAGCTTCCATCATTCAACGAGATTTTCGACGAAACGAGAATGGGCCCCGAGATCCTAGGTTGTATCGCAGACCCGATTTCAGACCACCCTATCGTAGACCTGATTTTAGACCCAGGCGACCCCCGTATGCCCATCGATTGATTCCCACGTCTCATGTGTCGGCTCAAGTGTTTTTCCACAGCCAAGGTTTGGCCGTGTTGTGTCTCCGAGATGAGGGATTCACGCTCACCAACGGTGTCGTCTCGTATGCCTTGGATCGGCAATGTCCCAACGAACTATTTAAATATTTGCATTACCTCAATGTCGGTACCATTTGTGTGACGGATCATCAATCCAAGCTCAAATTTAAAGAAATTCAAGCGAGTTGGAGCTCAGCCAGTCCGTTCAAAAGGATCCCTGTGATGCTGTTAAATGCCAACGAACGAAACAGGGGGGAATGTCCCTTTTGTAACGAAATACATTGTCATCGTTGGGTAGCCGTGCAAGGCATGTGCGCCATCTTGCATCAACCCATCAATCCCATTTTTCATTCGTGAGCAAGATTGGTGACTGCAAGCTCCGCCCACATCCTGTCTGAAACGTATAAAAGGAGAGCTCGTTGGGACGCTTCAAATCAGTCGTCTCTCGACTCGCCAGCAGCATGGACGCAATCGATGCCTTCCCAGAGCACCTATCCACCACCGTGGTGCCAGTGACCTTACCTGAGAAAACCGAGACGTTGGAATATGCAGCTCGACAGGGCCTCGTCAAAGCATTCATCCTGTATCAGGAGATGGCCACGAAACGTGTGTTTGTCATGTTTTGTAACGATAGTTGGCATTGCAGACGATCGTATATGGACAATTTCAAGCGGGCCGTGTTGGCGGCGAGGATCCAAAATCCCTTTGAACCCGATGAGATGACGTGGGAAAAGGTGTCGCAAGGCTTAATGAGAAATCCCGATCGACCGCTGAAGAATACGGACAAACGGATGGGATTCATGCACCAAAACATGTTTATCGTAAAAACTGGATTTACCTTTGGATTTCGCACCGTGAAACCGCGAGAGATTCATTTGATCCAAACAACCCATGTGCCCATGCTAATGTACGAACTGCCCTCCTCCAGTTTAAAGCATCAAAGCAAACTCAATGTGTATAGGAGGAGTTTTGAGCCATTTGACCAAATGCTCTATCATCGCAAAGTGTTGGAGCCCCATACGGCGTATCCCATCCCAGCAGGAACTCATTACATTTTACTCACAGTGCAAAAGACCGTATTTGGGGTGGACATTATTCCCGAAACCATTCTTCCTCAACTCGTTCAGAGTGTATTCAACCCTGGGGATTTCCGAAAGTTGAAGCGATATGACCAAAAAGCCTACAAACTGCCTCCTCCGACCCCGGCTCATGGTGAGACGAGCAAGCGACCTTTGGAGGAAGAGGTGTATCCTCCCTCCAAGAAACATTTTAGGATTCCAAAAAAATCCAACAAAACACTCGTTACACCGGTCGTGCGACCCCCTGTGATGATTGCCAGACCTGCCTTGGCTGCTCCTCAACCCGTGTCCATTCCACCTCAAAAGATTCGTTTGTCAGATTCACCTGTGTCTCAACCACCTCAGAAGATCCAATTATCAGATTCACCTGTGTCTCAACCACCTGTGCAGATTCATTTTCCAGATCCACCTGTTGCTCAACCACCTCAGCAGATCCATTTTCCAGATCCACCTGTTGCTCAACCACCTCAGCAGATTCAATTTCCAGATCCACCTGTCCAATTTCTAGAACCACCTCAGCAGATCCAATTTCCAGATCCACCTAATGCTCAACCACCTCAGCAGATCCAGTTTCCAGATCCACCTGTGGAGACTTCGTTTGACCATTTAATGTCAAACGTATTTGGAGACTGCTTGGTGCCTGAACAAGTGATGGAAGCCCCCCCAGCCCATGCACAAGAACCCCAGCTGATTCATACGGTGCCTTCCCTCTTTGATCCAAATAATGACATTATATCGTTTTTGGACCATTTTGAAGAGGGGTTGGCCATGGAGCAGCCGGAAGCACCCCTGGATTTGACAATGCCCAGAATGAACCCTATGAAAAGACACACTGTTGGGTTTAAAGTGACAGAACCTCTAAATTTGTGTTGCAAATAAATCTTGGCAGTTGTGTATATAATATATTGTAAATAATGATTGTTTTGTACATAATTTTTTGTAAATAAAAAAAATTGTTTTATGGAAACAAGTCTGATTTTTTTGTCCAAAAAAATACCAACCTTGACACATTACACAAGAGGATGTAAAAAAAATGGTTTCGGTACAAAATTTATTGGACCAGTGTCGTTCTCGCACTACGATTGTTTTTGGAAATCTGGGTCGGTGGCCGGATCGAGTCACATATTTCGAGCAAGACTATCCTTACACCATTATTTTGAGCCCAATTTTGGTGTGCACGTTCCTCGGTCGTTTGGAAAAACAGTGGTCGTGTTTACGAGTCATTTGGATTTGACGTGGGATCCAGGAGTCGAGTTGAGATTTTTTCAATTGGGTCGTCCCCCGTCTCGCCGAGTTTGGGAGGCGTATCAACCCCACAATAAGGAGGCGTACGCGTTGAATCTCACGCAATGCACGCGTTTGGTGGATGTGTACGTGACATTATTAACGTGGTTGGATGATTGGGAAATGCATCGAGATGAACACCTCCCTTGGCGTCTGCTGATGCCCCAACCTTGGAAACGGGCTTTGGAAAAACACGTGGAGCGCTCGCATCAAAAGGCCTTGGCACATGGAATGCCAGTTGACGTCACGCTCCTCGAGCATATATAACGCCAGCCTCTAGCCAGCAGAATCATTCTCTCTCAGCAACATGTCGAATCAACCCACCTATTTTGCCCATGCCAGCGTGTTGCACCACCTGGGCAAACCAGTGCCCATCGAGCTATCGATTGCCACCATTCCCAGGGATGGCAGTGATCCCGAAGTGCTCTGCATTACGGTGAACCACGAGGACCTGACCTCCACGCCCAAAGACATGCGTTCCAATGCCTGCAAAAACGCCCGTCTTCGTCTGGTGCGCCCGCTGCCCAAGAGTGTGCCGGCGCAATGGTTGCGCTATTGCGTGAGGGGTATGTTTGACCAGCTGTCCCAAGGAAGAAAAGGCCTCATCGTAGTCAAAACCCAAAGCAGCAAAAAACATTCAAAGAGTTGGGACTCTCCACCATGGCTCTGGAGATGCTGCCCAAATTCAACACCCTTTGTGATGGAACCTTTCCCAACCCCATGCATGATGACCTCCACGAAGAAGGGGACGTGTCTCATTGCACCATGCTGAAATCGTTTCAATTTGCAAAATACCTGCAGCGGTTCAACAAGCTGCAGGCGGAATGGAGCTCCAAAGTTTCAGCTTTGGTAGAGTAAAAAAAATTGCTCATGGGCCCAAAAAAGGGGGACCGAGTCGACTTTTGTGTCGACTCGGTCCCCCTTTTTTTGGGTTAAGGAAGGTGCCAACGTTGGAGAGCATCTCTTTTAAAAACTTGTACTAAAAAGAGGCCACAAGATTTCTACCAAGGATGGATAGAATCAATCGAAAGGTGCCTGATGGCGAGTGTAGTTTTTGCATGGTCCTGTTGGATAGAATCAGCCAATAGATATCTCATGATATGGATAGTGTTTCAATGTTGGATCAGTAATCCAATATAGATGCTCATGATATGGATAGTGTTTCAATGTTGGATAGTAATCAGTCCAATAGATTGGAGAGTATCAGCCAATAGGAATCAATTCACGTGACTCTAAAGAGTATAAAAGGCGAGACATCAGCAGACAGAGACATTTTCTCTCAGAGTTCTCTCAAAGCAACATGTCTCAACTAGCCTTCTTCGCCCATGCTAATGTATTTCATCGCGGAGGCAAGCCTGTGCCGATCGAATTGTCCATTGCCACGATTCCGGAGGATGGAAAAGACCCCGAAGTAATTTGCATCACGGTGGATCATTCCAACCTAATCACCACCTCGAAAGACTGCCGGGCCAACCGTTTTATTAACGAGCGCCTCAGTCTGAAGAGCCACATCCCTGGATCCGTGCCACTGGAGTACCTGTCCTTTTGCGTCAGGGGCAAATTTTGTCACCTGGCGCAAGGAAATCGAGGCCTCATCGTGGTCAAGGGAACCGACCAGCGAAAATATTTGAAAAGCTGGGGTTGTTTACCATCAACTTGGAGACTCTGCCAAAGTTCCAGGACTTGAACGATCGTACTCTACCAGATCACCTGCACAATGAGGTGCACGAATATTCTGACATTTCAGAGTGCACCATGGTAAAGTCGTACCGTTTTGCCAGATACCTGCAAAACTTTAACAAGCTGCAGGCCGAATATAACAGACAAATGGCTGATCTGGTAGAGTAAGTGAGAAAAATTGCAATTTGAACTGTAAATATTGAACTGTAAAAATGCCATTGGGCCCAAAAAAGGGGGACCGAGTCGACACAAGAGTCGACTCGGTCCCCCTTTTTTTGGGTTAAGGAAGGTGCCAACGTTGGAGGGCTTCTCTTTTAAAACTTGTACTAAAAAGAGGCCACAAGATTTCTACCAAGGATGGATAGAATCAATCGAAAGGTGCCTGATGGCGCGTGTAGTTTTTGCATGGTCCTGTTGGATAGAATCAACCAATAAGTATCTCATGATATGAGATAGTGTTTCAATGTTGGATAGAATCAGCCAATAGATATCTCATGATATGGATAGTGTTTCAATGTTGGATCAGTAATCCAATATAGATGCCTCATGATATGGATAGTGTTTCAATGTTGGAGAGTATCAGCCAATAGGAATCGATTCACGTGACCCTAAAGAGTATAAAAGGCGAGACATCAGCAGACAGAGACATTCTCTCTCAGAGTTCTCTCAAAGCAACATGTCTCAACTAGCCTTCTTCGCCCATGCTAATGTATTTCATCATGGAGGCAAGCCTGTACCAATCGAATTGTCCATCGCCACGATTCCGGAGGATGGAAAAGACCCAGAAGTAATTTGTATTACGGTGGATCATTCCAACCTAATAACCACCTCGAAAGACTGTCGGGCCAACCGTTTTATTAACGAGCGCCTCAGTTTGAAGAGCCACATCCCTGGATCTGTGCCACTGGAATACCTGTCCTTTTGCGTCAGGGGTAAATTTTGCCACCTGGCGCAAGGAAATCAGGGACTCATCGTTGTCAAAGGGTCGGACCAGCGTAAAATTTTTGAGCAGCTGGGGCTCTTTACTATAAATTTGGAAACTTTGCCAAAGTTTCAGGACTTGAACGATCGTGCTCTACCAGATCACCTGCACGATGAGGTGCACGAATATTCTGACATTTCCGAGTGCACTATGGTAAAGTCATACCGTTTTGCCAGATACCTGCAAAACTTTAAAAAGCTGCACGCCGAATGCAACAGACAGATGGCTGATTTGGTAGAGTAAGTGAGAAAAATTGAAATATGGAACTGTAAATATTGAACTGTAAATATTGGACTAAACTGTAAATATTGAACTGTAAAAATGCCCATGGGCCCAGAAAAAGGGGGACCGAGTCGACACAAGAGTCGACTCGGTCCCCTTTTTTTGGGTTAAGGAAGGTGCCAACGTTGGACGGCTTCTCTTTTAAAACTTGTGTTAAAAAGATGCACAAAGATACGTTAAAGATTAGTTTCAAGGTTGAAAAGCGTCAACCAATAGGAATCGTTTCACGTGACCCACTAGAATATATAAAAGGCGAGCAGCTAGCAGCCAGAAATCAGAGTGCTTCTGAATGCAGTCAAGAGTTTAGAAATTTTATTTTTGGTTAAAACTGTCAGGTTTGGGTTTGTATTGAATATTCCAAATCTGGCAGTTTTGACGCAAAAAGAATTTTCATGGCAACAGGTAAATTCTAAATGTTTTTCGTTAAGACTTTCAGGATTTGGCGTCATGTTGGAAATTCGCAGATTCTGTAAGTCTTATCGGTAAATGTTTTTAGCCAAAATCTTCAAAAATCCGAAAATTGGGGGACCGAGTCGCATGTCGACTGGGCCCCCCTTTTTTCGGGCCACATTATCCACCAAGATTGGAATGCATCTTTTTAAAAACTTGACACAAAAAATGGACTCGCCTGCTGGCTGCAAGTTGAGACCTCCGTGTTTCCTTGACACGCCAAGATTAGAAGGCTTTATATCGTGAAATGGCAATGGAATGATTCTCTGGAATGATTCTCCTGGTTTTCTCGACATACCAACGTTGCATTGTTTACCTTTCATGGGTCGCTGCTTTCAAGACACACCAAGCTTGAAGCATCTCCATTTCATTTGTGGATCACCCCCTGACATGTCTCCATTTCATTTGTGGATCACCCCCGTTTTAAATCATTCGTCTGGGATGGGCTGAAAAATTTTCTCGCGCCCATCAAAAATATTTTTCGGAGGAATTTGAAAAATTTTCGATAAGTATTAAGAAGAGAAGTTCAAGACGCTTTGAGGGATACTCAAAAAGGGTCGTTTTCCATTTTCAATCATTTTTTGAAAGGGTCACGGTGCTCAACTATTTATTCGACCGACTGTATGGAGTCTATGGTAATGACTGTAAAACGAGAGGTGTTTCCTATTTTACAGTGATTGTCATAGGTGTATATTAGAGGGGTCATAGCACGGGGCCCTGGAAACTCTGCAGGCATGTGTCGTTTGGACGTGTATTGCCCAAGCAAATGATAGAGGGCCCCTGGGGAGGCTACGAAGAGGGAAGCGCGCAATGTCACGGGAGAAACTAATGGTTCTAGGGATTCTTTTTCTAAGGCAAACATCTTTGGGGAGGACACAAAAGGTGGGAGTGTACTATTTAAACGAACCGAGTGTAGGGGAAATGGGCTAAAGAGAAGCGCATCAAATGGAAGATTTAGCAACACGAGGGCCTCGTCAACCAAGGACCTATTGAACGTAAACATTCTCATTCTGTGACAAAAAAGGTAACGCTTTCTGGCAAAGGAGCCCTGGAATATTAGGTGGGAGGGTGTTACAGGTTTGGGACACAAGTTAACAAAGACATGAACGGGAGGCATAGTTTGGATACATTGAATGGTAAAGATTGCAAAATAGGTGAGAGGGTTTTCAGACGGATATGGAACAAGGACTGTAAAAACAGGAGTTACACTTTAAAAAAAAAAGAATGTTATTCAGATTTGAAACACTGAATAGTAAGGACTGTAAAAACAGGAGTTACACTTTTTAAAAAAATGTTATTCAGATTTGAAACATTGAATGGTAAGGACTGTAAAAAGCAGGTGTTACACTCTTAAAAAAAGTGTGACGGTTTTGGGACACTTTTATTGCAGTAATTACCATAGACTAATGATAGAGCGCTCGGAACATTATTAGGAAAACAATACATGTGAAGAAAAATGTGTGTACAACAATACATGTAAAAAAATTTTTTTTTTTTGTAATGCTTTATATGTTTGAAGCTCGATGTCATCTGCTTGGACTTTTAAAGTGAATATGATTCAATATGCCTCCATCTCTCGCAGTACATCACAAGAAACCCGACATTCTTTTGTCACCCGTGGATAATTTTTTCATTTTGGTGAAACAAGTTGGTTTCACTGGGGACCCTCCAGAAATCGTAAGGCACATTCCATGTGCTTGGATCCATTTCTAGGGTCAAAGATGTCACATTCCAACAATGAAGCGGAAATGAATTGCTCCATATGTTTGAGCTGTGATGATGATTCTGAACTCTACACCCTGATTCTATGCAAACACACGTTTCATTCAAAGTGTTTACAACAATGGGTGGAGAGCCAAAAAGATACATGTCCTTATTGTCGTGGTAAAATACGCAAAAGAGATAAAACTCGAATTGGGTGTGGTCCCTCTGGATTCGCCTTTAGCGTTTTACGAGACATTGTTGGTTCTGACGCGGAAGCTGTAATCTCCGACACGGATTCTGAAACTAATTCAAATTCTGATGGCTATCCATATTCGGATTCTGAATCTGACATGATATCTGAAAGTCTTTCCGAGGATGACATGATATCTGAAAGTCTTTCCGAGGATGACGCGACAGCAGAGTTGGAGTTTATACCAGGCACGATGGAACAATTGATACAAAGCTTGCTCAATTCCATCCATGAAGAAGACTCTTGAAGCTTGATACCATCATTGAAAAAAAAAAATTTTTTTTTTGCTTGGTGCCTTTATAAGCGAGCACACGTCTCAACGACTTTACATCAGCTGCTCATTGCATCTCAAACGCATCTCCTTGCTGCTCCAGTTCTTGTTCCAGTCATGGCCAGCCGACCCAATTGCGACTACCTCGTTTCCATTGAGTGGATGCGCTATCAAAGACAATGGGTGCCTTGTCGCATCTTTTTTGCCAGTCCATTCGACAACAAGCAAATTGAGATTCGCCCGAGTCTGGAAAGCCTGCAAGCATTTTCATACCAGGACATTGTAAAAAATTTAAAGCATTCCCATTCCCTCATGACAGAAGATGAAGGTTGGGATCATCACGACATTGTTCGAGTCCCCCAAGAGGAGCTGGAACACTTTTTACAGTCTCGTTTATTAAAAGATTACCTGGAAAGGGACAATCATGGATGGGACCTTTCGATTGGAGCCACGGATCTGGCGACGTTCATGTATTTAGACCGCCTCCTTCCCGACGTGATGCAATATGTGGGAAAAGAACACCGCGCCGATATCATGGTCCACGAAATGATGAAGTGTTTCCGCTGGAGGGAAGAAGAACCAAATGCGTAACGTCTGTGTATAACCTGCAAGCCGGAACTGTCTTTGTGTAACCTGCAAGCCGGAACTGTCTTTGTGTGATCTGCAAGCTACAAAATTAAAATGTATGTAACCTGCAAGCTTGAAACACCTATGTAATCTGTAAACTTGAAACACCTATGTAATCTGTAAACTTGAAACACCTATGTAATCTGTAAACTTGAAACACCTATGTAATCTGTAAACTTGAAACACCTATGTAATCTGTAAACTTGAACACCTATGTAATCTGTAAACTTGAAAACAATAAACTTTGTAAGTTTAAAGTTGTATCTTTAATTTAAAAAAAAAAAAAAAATTTTTTTTAATTTTTTTTTACGATGCTTAGTATAAAACACTTTATGAACTGCAGCTCAACATCTTGCCATGTGGTTCCAGTTGGCTCTTAATGCTTCAGTCCCCCAGTCTAAGTCTTGATTGGGGTGGATGGTCTTTTGTACTTTCGTGTTTGGGATCTTGGTCAACTGTTAAAGATTCGCCATATTCACTCCAAGTTTACTTCCTTTGTGTTTCCATGCAAAAATGTCTTGCCTTCTCATCGCTTGTATCCCAAGACTATCCACAATATATATATATATATACCCGTTTAGTCAACATCCAAGGATTGTTTTCCATCCTGCATTCTGAAAATGTCACGATGAGAGATTTATTCTTAAAGGCCCTCACCATGGGCTATGCTCACCCATCAGGTATGCGAAAGATTACCGACAAGTTTAAAAAGGGTCCTACCTTGACCCTGGTGGACTTGCCTGACGCTAAAAGTGTGTTTATACCCGAGTGGATTCATCGTTTCAAACTCGATGTGTACAGAGTTCGTCGAGAAGAAGTCAAATCTCAAAAATGGATTCCAGTGAAAGCTCCCATCTCCACAGATTACCCCAACCCGAAAGAAGAATTGTTTTTCGACTCAATTTTATCCGATCCTCACAATGTATCTCAACCCGTGATTGAAACCACTTGCCTTACGACGGGTGAGACTGCTTGCCTCACGAGTGGGGAGACTGCTTGCCTGGTCACTCATGAAACTGCTGCCCTGACCGTGGAATCTAGTGAAATGGCTGACTTGACCATGGAGTCTGATGAAAGAATAGAGACAAATTTTTCTGACCACAATTACTCTGTTGAAGCCACCTCATTGAATTCCTCCCTCCCCATGGAATCGGATGAAAGAACGTCATTGAACTCATCCATTCCCGTGGAATCGGATGAAAGAACGTCATTGAACTCATCCATTCCCGTGGAATCGGATGAAAGAACGTCATTGAACTCATCCATTCCCGTGGAATCGGATGAAAGAACGTCATTAAATTCCTCCATTCCCATGGAATCGGATGAAACAACCAACTCATCCATTCCCGTGGAATCTGAGGAAACAACCAACTCATCCATTCCCGTGGAATCTGAGGAAACAACGTGCTCTTCTATTCCCATGAAATTGGATGAAACAATAGAGAAACCAGATTCTCGTGTTGAAACGACAATCCAGAGTTTGGTCAAGATGGAACCAAAGGTATTTGTTTGCTCCCAAATGATGGCAAGAAAAATAATCATTTTGTTTTGTTGTGCAAAACTTTTGTCAGAGAACAAATTACAAACTATACACTAAAAAAAAAAAAAAAATTTTTTTTTTGGTATTACTTAAGTACTGAGAGCCGAGTCTTACATTCAACACTTTCATCATGATTGAAATTTTCAAGTCGGACCATTATTACTTCATTATTGTTCCCAAGGTCACATTTCCCATCTTGGTGGAAAATCAAATTTTACCTTGTCGAGTTGGTACTCATCTGGAATTTTATGGATATGCTTCCAAAATCCATGGTTTTGTGAATATCAAATTTGAACGTACCGAAACTGGATTCTTTTACAAAGAAAACCATCCTTTGGTAGCACCCTATGTAACTGAGGATGGCATTGTGACCCCCGCGGCTATGCGTAATTTGATCCTACGTTCGTTCATCTATCATTATCCTAGTTTGGAACTGAAATTTCACACCATCACCGTTTGCGTAAGGTCGTACTCTCAAACTTTTTGGAGTATCCATCGCAAAAACCCACATCTTTGGCAATTGGAAGCGTATCTGCAAATGAAACCTGTGAGACACGCTCAATCACAGGGCAAACGAATCATTACTAGCTTGAACCAATTGCTGGAGGAGAAAGATGAGTAAGCAAAGCAAGAATCATGAATTTGTGGGTCATGCGCCAAAACAAGAGTAACAATCAGAGTGCACCTTATACGATGCCTTTTAGTAAAGAGGAGCAGAGTCAAAGACATTTTCAAAACGAAATGCATTTTACGTGGAAAGAAAGAGATTCCAATGTTCAACGACCCGTCGCTATAGTGAAGCCTACTCCAAATTTTACTAAAGTGCCCTTGCCCACCGTATTGCAAAGGGTACATGCTTCATCCTCTCCATCCAGTAGTGGATTACACAGGGAATCGGAACGTGGCACGAGAATACCGACAAGGACAGCCCGACTACCGAATGGAGAGTTGTGGACATTTACACCTGTATTGTGAAACCCCCAAAAGTATTTGACTACCGATTACATCAAAGCTCTCAAAACAATATCTTTTTACTATGAATGTTTGATTACAGTTGTTAGCACAAGTTACAAGTTATGGAGGAAAAAATTTTTTTATTTTTTTTTATCATGTTAACGTTTAAAAGCTCTGCAAGATAAATTGTAGATTAATCTGCAAACAGACAAAAAATTTGCTCGTGCATCGTTTGCAGCATCTAGATTCACACTTCTCTCATCATGTGGTTTCAGCTGGCTCTCCACTCCCACGGCCCCTTTCTGGGTGTCTTGGTAGGTGCCGATAGTTTATTATATTTCCGCATCTTTGATCTCGCCCACCTGCTCGGTAAAAGAAATGGCAGTGCCTTTGCCAAACGTTTTCTGTATGACCTGGTCCGGGGACGAGACGTGTTACCCTCTTTCCAAATCTTTCCCACACAGACTGAACGGGCCCAGTTGGTCCCCAGGGACGTGGCTTATCGAATTCTGTACCGTGAAAATGTATCCATGGCCGAAAGATTTTCCAACGCCCTCGATACTGGATGGGCCTATGTGATGGGTCCCCGATTATTTGAACGTTCCTACAAACCCTCCCGAAATTGGTAGTGGTCGAGACCCCTCACGAACACACAGTCAACGTGTCTCAATGGATACGAGAATTTATTACAGACGTGGAAAGGCAGCGAGAAATGGAAATGCAACTCTTGAAGCAATACCTCTCCCCCGCCTCTCTAAAACCTAGGGTGGATGAAACAAGGATGCGATTCTAAATATTCAACGAAAAATGACTAGGGAGGGTCAAAATGACGAGACTCGAGACGAAACGAAGGAAGCTATTCTAAATATTCAACGAGAAATGACTAGGGAATGTCAAAATGACGAGACTCGAGACGAAACGAAGGAAGCTCTCTGGTGACGAGACTCGAGACGAAACAATGGAAGCTCTGGTGATGAGACTCGAGACGAAACGAGGAAGCCTCTGTGACGAGACTCGCAATGAAACAGGGAAGCCTCTGTGACGAGACTCGCAATGAAACTAGGGAAGCTCTGGTGATGAGACTATGGAGGAAACAATGGGATCACCCAGAGAAAATTTTTTCAAATGGTGACCGAGTCTGAGTTTAAAAGCAATTTCAACAATAAACAAAATTCATCCAAAGTGTTTACTCGGATGCCTCAAACGATTCATGTCTTGCGATCATTGAATCCAAAAGTTATGGTAGTGGTTCCCGACACGTAAAAACAATATACCGTGTCACATTTGATAATCTTTCACCAGATTTGTCAAGTAAATTCTTTCAGCACACTTGCCAAGTAATATCTTTCACAAGACTTGTTCAAGTAAAAATCCTTTCACCAGATTTCTTTCATCATACTTGCCAAGCTGTAAAATGAAAATTCTTCAAACTTACTTAAAAAAAAAATTTTTTTTTAAGTATGATAGTTTAAAAGTCAAAACGCTCGACGTTTACTCTACAATCAAGTATCATGGAGGACAAACAATTTTCACCCTACGGTCTCTTTGCACGAGAGATTGAAACCTCTGACAATCCACATCTCACCTATGAGACTCTTGTCACACGCATCTTGAAGAGAGTGTCTGATTCTTTCCATCTACCCTGGTCCCATGTCTTGGAATTGTCTCGCCAGGCTCCCTACCTGATGGATTCGAATCTTCACCAGGATTTGCTCAAAATCTGGACGCAACGTTCCAAAAATGCCACCTTGGACGAACAACATTGTGTGGAACGTATTTTGGGTCGAGATTATGTCCGATCTTCGGATTTGATCAAATTGGTGAGCATTTTGAACAAAGTCACCGATCCCAAAACCATTTACGAATTCTTTGCCATGGATGGCTACCAGGGAGACGATCCCAAGAAATATGTGGAATTGTTTCGATACGACGCCCAAGATTTGCGTGGCAAACACGTCCGAGCCGTCCGCCTGTTGTACCGCTATGACGTGGTGAATACACCCCAAGAATGCCGATCATTTTTGGAAAGCATTTTTAATGAAACCTGCACCACACCGAGTATAAAGACATGTACGTCGAGTATGTACGTGGGCAAACGGCCGACCTGGCCGAATGGCGTCGAGAACAGCTGGACAAGACGAAAAAGAAGAGGCCCGCTGAGGAAGACACCAAGGAGGAAAGTGTCAAGAAATGTGCGACGGAGGGCGAATCGTCATTGAATTGATTCATTTCTAAATGGGAAGCTTAAAACCTTTAAAGCTTTTGTTGCTAAAAGCATTTAACCACTACATTTAATCGTTATATTTAGCCACTATAACTGCTATTTAACCACTACATTTAATCGTTGTATTTAGCCACTATAACTGCTATTTAACCACTACATTTAATCGTTATATTTAGCCACTATAACTGCTATTTAACCACTACATTTAATCGTTGTATTTAGCCACTAAAACTACTATTTAACCACTACATTTAATCGTTGTATTTAGCACTACACTACATTTAATATATTTATCGTTGTATTTAACCACTACATTTAATCGTTGTGTTTAACCACTAATTTATCGTTGTGTTTAACCACTACATTTAACCTTCATTTAACCACTACATTTAACCGCTACATTTAACCACTACATTTAACCACTACATTTAAACTCATTAACTACATTTAACCACTACATAATTTAACCACTACATTTAACCGCTACATTTAAAAACTAAAATGCCATTTAATCCGCTACATTTAACCACTGTATTAAACAAGGTGGATAAATCATGGATGCTATGGAATCCACGTCTTGGGTAAATGCTGAACCTCCCGTTCCAGTTTATATCTCGCCATCACCAGGAGGATTGGCAGCGTTGGCGGTAGACGAATCGGAATGTGTGGTGGTCATGGACACGCTCTGTTTCGATATCCTCTCGTGGCCAAATGGGAAACACCTGTGATGGAAGCTCTTCGTCGAATGTAAAGTTATGGATGTCTATGTGGCGGGTTTGTTAATGTCGTTGAAAAGAATGGCTCCCGAGCAAATGAACGTTTATTTGGATCCCGAACCGAATAAATTGAAATATCCCTACAAAATGTGCCACCGAAAAAGTTGTGCCATCACAAAAAGCCTACTTGTTGTGGAGACGATTGACTAAACGATAAGCTTGCAATTTGGTGCATGGTGATTCGTAAAGAATAAAAAAGTAAACAAGAAAAAAAAATTTTTGTGTGATTCTATTTCTAAATGTAAAAGAAACAACCGCCAAAACTGATCTATACAAGTAAAAAAAAAAAATTTTTTTTTTTTTTAGGATACATTTTAAAAGTGGAAAGCTTGATGCAACTTGCAATTTCGTGTAGACACTTTGTGCCTCCATCTCATCTCAGAATATACTCACAAAGTTTTTATTGTTGGCTTTGGCTTGGCATTCCAATTTATTTTCAAGCGCATCATGTCTTCTGATCGCTGGTACCAGAAGCTATGGAAATCTTTTACGAGCCTGTTTCGAGTTGGAGAACAGGAGCCTTCCCAAATGTTGAT
>BMAO01009601.1:0-30319 GCA_019973975.1 Trichonephila clavata | reverse complement strand
TACGCGACACTCTTACAGCATGGCAGTGTGTCGCTGAGTTTCTACTTCTCGTGTGATGCTGCCCTTCCTTTCGAGGAACCCTTGGCTTACATTAAAAAAATATAATGCCCAATCGCACACGGTATGCCTTTTTATAATCTTTTTTAAATGTTATTCTCCTACGCTTTCCCCCAGATCTCACCGCAACAGAGTATTGACAAGCGTCTCTGACCATTTCTGTAACGTTCCGATCTAACTCGTCAATCAGCAAATAATCCCGAAGAAGGATTGTTTATAATACACCATGATTCAATGTCAAGCCAAATAATGGCTTACATGAGGGGCAGAATGGGTCCATACATTAATGATTTTTTTTTTTGCCCTTATAGCTGTATTACCTGAATAAAGCATTCAACTCCTAAGATATTGTTATTAATCATTTCCAATACATGTAAATACCATATCTACGATTTTTGTCCCATTCAGATAACTCCTTTATCCAACGCTTTTATATTACAGAATTTCCTGGCATATTCCTCGTGGCGACATGGGTTACTGAATTCAACATTACTGTCTGGTAACAAGATGTTAACCGGATTACTAAAATGTAATACATTTATATATTCCTTAAAAGTGTTTGTTTTACTTTTGCTATGACTGTTAAAAATACTCAGAAATGAGCTAATGTAATTTATTAAAATTTACACATATAGACTCTAAACTCCTATTAGTGGTAATGTGCTTAACACAAACGCATATCTGAGGCGCATGAGTAATCCTTAACAATCAGTTTGTAAAATATGCAATATCTAAAACCTGAGACAGAGCAGAGAACACGGGATGCAAAGAGGGATTCTGCCATACAAATAATTAGCCGTAATAGATATCGTTAGTTACAGTATTAAACAGGAGAATGGCATGTTAAAAATGGTAAACAGCTGTATCCTTTTTGAATATTAAGTGGTTGTTTCTCTGAGAGAGTGCATTATTGACTATTGAAAGAATAAAGAAATCTTGAAATAATGTAATTTCATAGAGTCATTTCACTTTTTAAATGAAGTATAATTTTTAAATAAATGGCCTATGTATATAAGACATAATGAACAAATTAAATCAGAGCTTATCTTAAATTGCCAAGACAAGTCATCATAATACACACATTAAGGTACACTATAATCCTATTTCAAAATGCATATTAAAGATTTGAAAAGTAGTTACATGTTCTTATAAAGTAAATTCACTATTTAAAATTATGGTAACATAGATTATGCAAATAAAGTTTTGGTAATTAAAATAAATGAAATATTTTATTATTTAATACTTTTGGTTTGAAAATTTGTAGGTGGTATCTTTCTGCAATCGAATTGTTTTACCTGTTTTATGGTTACTTTGCTACAGAATAAAGAGTAATGATGGATCACAAAAAAGATTTTTTAGCATACTTTATATTATTTGGGCATGTAAATGTTTTGATAAAAAACATCTATGAAGAAAATTAATTCATTGAATAAATTGGGATACATTACAATTATTGTACCATATTTCTCAAGCAATAATGACTGGTGCTTCCAGTTATTGGTAAGTAAATTTGTCATACGGAGCACACAATATATTCATTTGTATTACAAAGTATTTATTCTCATTCGTTCCTTTATTACTACAAATGCCCGCAAACAAATATGTAAATATCCTTCTATTAAAAGACATCTAATAGTAAGTAAAATTAATTGCATGTATGACAAAGATTTTGAAAATTATTTTTTATGTGTGTGTGTATCAAAAAACAGTGGATGCGAACAATATTATTACATATATTCCTCTCCATAATAAGTATAATATATGATATTATTATAAACTTATTATGACCCCTGAAATTTATTTAATTAAGTTTGTGCTTATTCACATATTAGCTAAATGCAATAGCAAAACACAATATCTTGTTCATTTGTACTATTTTAAACAAATGGTTATATTTCTGCACTTTTGCAAGGTGTATCAGTACAAAGGTTAAGAAACTTTCAGGATAGATAGAGTACCCTTAGACGATGAGCAATCACACAGCAATACACTGTTAAAAACGCTTTCCTGTCGCGATAGTGATGATTCAAAAGACAATAAAGACAGGACAAGAATAAGAGTACATGTGTATTATTCTTAGTACAGCAAAAATGCTGGGAAGTCTTTTGTTGGTGTACGTGATAGATGGCGCTACGTAAATCGAAACATCAGATGACGGTGTATGAAAACTCACGGTTTTTTCTGCCACTCTCGCTATGGAGCTTCATTTCGTCTACCGACAAGGTAGTAAGATGGAACGTAACATGAACGCTGAGTTTACTGATATCCATCTGGCATACAAGCTGAATAGTAGTTGGACGAAAAACGTTACCCCAGGAGACAAACTCCCAGCCACACCTTCTTTACATGCTTGCACCAAAGATTGTCCGACAGGGGATCATTCATCGCGGACAAACAAAACCACGAGCGAAGAATAAGAACGCCAATAAAGCAGAAACTGTCCTGAAACTGGTGCAGAACAATTCCGTATCGCCAGTCTTTTCGGGGTTTCCCATATGGCCGTCTGGTGGATCCTACATACTAACAACGTGCATCTCTATTGTCCCTTTAATGTTCTGTCTTCTTAATTTTTTGTTCTACTAAGGAGGATAAACATCTTTTCTCCGCTTATTCGAATCCTGTCTTCCTTGTGTTATTTTCGTCTCTGTCGCGACAGGAAAGCGTTTCCGACCTTGCATTCCTACATGATTTCCCATCGTCTAGGTGTACTCTATCTGTCCTGAAAGTTTGTAACTGCTATACTGATACACTCTGTATACATATACAAAAGCCTAGGTATAAAATCGATTCCTTATAATTTTTATAGCTTCCGTATTCGTAAATGTAATTTAATAATTTAGTTAAAGGAGACTGCACAGGAGAGAGTAATAAACCAATGAAAAATGATTTCATCGATAAACTAATTTTAATACATGATTTAAAATAAATTTCTGATATTTCTTACTTAATATTCAAGTGTTATCACAGAACCATATATAAAATGATAAACTTATGTAAAATATATTTTTAGAGTATCATTAATCACAACTTATGTATTTTTTATCGCTTTTATTAAGCTAACTAGAGAAATTTTATAAAATAAAAGCTCTTTGTGAAAAAGATTTTTAAAAAACGGAAAAACTATTCACGTTCTTCGTTTTTTGTTTTTTTTTCGAGTCCAAATTGCTATTGGCGAACCGATCGTAAAACTATTTGTTAGTAAAGATGTAATTTATCTATTTAAGGAAATGTTGGGAGATGTTGCTTGAAATCCAACGGGTATATTTTTCAGACAATTCCACTGCCAGCAAAGTCTAATAGCTTTTTTATTCTTAGATTGCACAAGGCAATGTAAGGTGAATTGCTTCTGAATCATTTGAACACTATCCCTGTACCATTTTCCAAGTCGTTTCTTTACTATCAAAGAATACTTTTAAAGCTATTCATTTATCTGCCTTAACACAAATGACTAGCACAAGTTTCTCCAAAAAACAGAACTGACAATTTATTTTTCTTGTTTAACAAGCCAGTGAGGAAGAAGATATTCCAACCATTTTAGTGACGGTGAATAAACGCCTACAAAAATGGTTCTCAAACAAACACTGAAAACATGGGAGCGTAAATGGAAAGAAAGATAATGGAACCTAGATTACACTACTTTTAAGATGTTACTACATCCAAATCCAAGTACATCATGAAATATCATTCAATTTTCAGTTGAATACTCACGGAATGAATTAAAGTACAGCCCATATAATATTTTCAAAGGAATATATATAATATATATATATATATATATATGACAATACATCTAATTTTATTTTTATACGGTAGATAAGTTCCTTAGAAAACCATACACAAAAAATCGTGCAAAAAATACATGCGACATATGGTAAATTTGGGAATATGTTTTCACAATTTTAAAAAATCGTGTAAGATGAAAATTCTCTAAATATTTCCCCAAAAATTCATGCAAAAAAGTAGTAATAAAATCCTTGTTACATACTTATAAGACAAAAACAATTAATTTCTGTTACAAAAAAATTAAAATTAGTATACAGCGAAAATTTAGTCTATAAGTACGTAAAACTTATAAAATTCAAATTGAAATTAGGAATAAAACTACCAACTATTCATCGCTACTTGATAACAAGCGGGCACGTTTACTACGAATTGATTCAAAAAATACAGTTCACTGGTACAAAAATTCATCAGTAGGTGTGTCAGATACGTCTATCATAATGTTCTGCTTTGATTCAAATAAAGCGCTTCATTCATTATTAACGGACTCCGTTGGTTTTTTTGCAGTTACAAAGTCTTATTAGCGGCTGCCTTTTTGATTACTCAAACTGGTTACATAATTCTTGATATCCTACTACATCAGAATACATAGAAATTGTAATGCATGCTCTTTTGTCAGGATCATGAGTAAGAAAATGTTGTTCCATATTTGTAGCAAATTTCAAGCCCTCGCGAATTAAATCAGCTCTTAATAGCTCAACTTTATATCTTCGACTTCACCAGTATCGACTTCTTTATTATCATAAAAACTCTCATCAACTCGTTCAAATTGTCCTCATCCGAAGGGCGCATGAGTCCCTAAATATTTTTGGAATTTGTGCTAAAAACAAAAAAATTGTGTTAAAAAACTGTTACATTTGTGTAACTGTGTTATTTCAAAATCATGTCAAAAAGACCGTGTATAAATAGAATTGAGTGTATCCAGTTATAAAATTAAAAAATAATAAAAACTGCACGTTAAATAGCAATTAAAACAAAAATAACATACTTGCTAAATATTACAGCAAGCTTGAGCACTTACTTTTTTATCACATTAAAATTCTTTAAGTGGTTAGTTTTTGTTGATATTTAAAACTTAGGTATATATATTTGATAAGAAAATCAAATTCTTTTTTATTAGAGATGAGGAGACAACAGGCAAGAATAACCAGTGGTGTAACTGAAGAGAAGGATATGAAGTAATCAACAATATGCATACGTGCATTTGTTTTATGAATTGAAAAATACTTTATAAGGCCATCTTTTCAATAAAGAACCACTTTTACTTAGAAGCATGCGTATGTGTAATTTTTTTTAAGTATTGCATTTCTACTGAAATATGAAATTGAAATACCGTAAGAATCTTTTTCTCAAATTCAAGAATGTACATAAATTTTCCCTACACAAAAAATTAGAATAAAAGGAAAGCACATTTCTTCAACCAATAAATCTTTTCTATAGAAACTGCAAGATGAGTAAAACGACAAACCAGCAGTATCTTTTTGAGAGATTTATAGGATTGATATTGCTGCTACAATAGTACGTTGCACAAGCTACTTCAACTTGAGTGAAGTGCAAAGAAATCCATAAAATGCAATTGTTGACGTCTATGGTGACGAAAAAAAATTTGTTTTGGGATGAGGAGTATAAATCACAGAGCTCTGACTGCTTCAATTTTCATTGCTATGTTGAGTTTTGTTGCAAGGGATCGTAAAACAATATTGTTAGAGAAGACTATCTTATATAAGCCTCTGAGAGAGGAGAATATAAAAATCTCTTTAAAAGGCTTTAGGTGTTTGCATTTTCAACAACTGAAATGAATGTATGTGGTTCTGAAAATCTTAGTTAATGATATGACGATTTATTAAAGTGCATAGAAGGCACTCTAATATATCTAGGCATTCTAGCAAATCTTAGGAAAAGTAAAAGTGTGTTTATCTGTCCAAATTCACTATGTGTTAAATAAAGGTATTTTAGTACTTTTCGACAAAATGCAACTATCACAAGTATAATATATATTGTCTCAATCGACATTCAAAATGATTTTGAATCATTTATCTTTTAGTGATCTAATCAGAAAATTTTTCATGAAATTTCAATAGTTTAGAATGCATGATATACAGGGTGTCCAAAAATTGGCGAACAAACTATACACAGCTAGATTCCTCGTTAGTAGTGCATAAGAAATGCCCAAAGAGCTGTACCTGTACCATCCATAGTTTACAAGACAAATACTCTGAAACAAGGTGTGACGTCACAGCCAATGCAAGGGCGAAAGTACCTTCTTAGACCCACCAATAGTAGTACTTAAAAATATTTAAAAAGGTAGACGTTCAAAAAGTCCACCGTGCACATCGAGGAAAGCTTGAACGCTCCGTGGAATGAAAGATTGCACACGTCGCAGCAGCGCTGTGCCCATCGAAGTACAAGCAGCATGCAGACAAGTAACTAAATCCATTTGTTTAGTCCCACGTTTCGATACACCAGTTCCTTGAGATGGCCTCATAGAAGAAAAATTCAACAGTGTGAGATATGGTGATCGTGGTGACCATAGAGATGGACCCAAATGTCCGACCCAACGACCGAGTATAGCATATCCAGAAAATAACGTACAGGAGTACAGAAAAGCGTAGGAGCCTCAGTGTGAACCATTGCATCACCATTCACTTATCATCATTTACCATGAGGGCTATTATATAAGGACTATTTATGAGACACCCTTTATGTATATATATATGAAATGATTTTTGTGAAGTATCTTGTAGCGTGGCTGGTGTTGGTTTTTTACAAGTAGATTTGCTGAGGGATATTTATGCTTAATGTGTCTTGATAGAAAACTTCCTCAGTGTTAGTTTCATTCTTCTTTTATTTATAATCACCAATATATCAAATTCAATCTCATCTAAAATAATTATTAGACGTTAACACACACATAAAGCAGAAGCAACACTTAGCAGAGACGCGGACACGTTGTTGATAAACAGACAAAGCACAAAAAAGATAGAGTAACCGACTGCTCCGAGCTTTTAAACTGGCAGTGAAGGTTGTACGACTCCTTTGTAACAGGAGTCGTGATTGGTTGCAAATGCGCGCGAGCAATTAGATTACGATTAAGATTATAGCTGTCTCGTACCAAAGAATTAGAGAATAATTTAACGGAGTAGAGTTAAAGAATGCTAGAGGAAAATCATTTCATATATATATATATATATATATATATATATATATATATATATAGAACACATTTTAAACTATGTTTAAATACTTAAGGTCCATAAAAATTGTGTATCTCCTCGTGCCGGAACTTTGAAATTTTACATATACCAAAAGATCGAGTTGCTATAGACGTTATTTCAATTTCCTGCTGTCGTGCAAGTGTGTGCACTTAGCAGAGGTGAAGTAATCTCAAAACGTAAAAATAAATATTTGCATCTTTAGATTCCATAGGAACACGAAAGACATCGACTGATTCAATAAAGTGCATGTAAGATGAAAAATACCTTTTAAACGCTAAGAAGGTGATTTGAGCATTGGACAGGTTCCAAAGGAGAATCAATCATCATTGAAATGAAAATAGCAGGGTGGTAGTCACGTCTTATAACTTGATACTCAAATCATTCCAACTAAAACATCAGGCAATGCCGGCAACAATGAACACGTGAAGGAAATAATACACGGCGAGAATGGGTACAGAAAGACAAAGCAAACCATCAGTACAGATGGCAAAAAAAATTACTTGACTGGCACATGCAAATCCTTCAGTGACCTGATCATCAATTCGTGGAGCTCGATTGGGTTTGAAACCATTGCGATATGCTTCCAAAAGGGAATCTGAAATCCTAGTGACAAACAAGTTCTGTCTTTAATAAATAATCATCATCAGCTCCATCTTCAATGGTACTAAACCAGAGCAACCGGCGGGAAATGTGAAATGGCATTCGTGATGCTCCACAATGAGTCACGTGACGTGATATTATCAGTCCCCAAGACAGTACAAGGCGTATGTTTGATACAACGCAACATCATACTGCATTCTGTATTGCAACATACAATTCTAAATTTTTATTTAAACCAGTTCCTTACTTTTCCTGTATGAAATATGTGTACTTTATTTCGCCTCTTACTTTAATACAAAATGCATTTTAATTTAACTTACTTAAGTGAAAATTGCTTTTTGATTGATTTTTTCTAAGTCTTAAGGACGCATTATGTAGGTACATGTGCCAAACTTTCATTGTCAAGATATAAATATCAGGTATTTTTATGCTTGAGCAAATGTTCCGACTGAAAAAAGTGAGTCTTATTCCTTAGCTCAAGGGGAAAATGGAGTTCAGAAGATGAAATTCATGTTACATAATAAATATCCAAACCTTTCATATTAAGTGAAGACTTTTATTTGTACCGAAAATATAAGAATAATACATCAGGATTATAATAATAGGTTGAAGGAATTTTAACAAAGCAATATTCATCAAGTCAAATGAATGAAAATCTTTATACTTTAATATATAAATTTGGAAAATTTGAGGTATATTTAATGCAGAAAATCTATCTCATACTTTTCTTGAAAGTAAAAACCCCGGTATACTTTTATCATTAAAAGAATACACGATAAAGTTTTAATGTAAATGTTTAATGAAATTTCTTGCTTAAATAATAATTATAAAATATTTTATGTAAATATTTTCTGGATTTATGAATCTAGGTCAAAAGTGTTGTTTCTGTTTACGATGTAACAAATTCACCACTGAATGATTCTGCACATTACTAAAACGTTGTTCTCATATGGTAATCATATCACAAAAGAAAAGCGGTTGAATTATGAAATAAATAGTACAAACAAATTCAGATTAACAAACTTTAAAAAAAATACTTGTGTTTTGACCACACAATTAATATTCTGAAAAGTCCACCAAATTTTTTATTCTCCCCAAATTCCCTTGAAATTTCATGGTACTACTTGACACTGCTACTGTTAACAGCATGGCTCCAATTTCACTTAATTTTTGCTTTAAGCCGGAATTATTTAAAATTACAACACTACTTATATTCATTTACCTTTTTCAGTGTTTTCTCACTTTTTGCTCTTTTGATCTTTTCCCTCTAACAATAATTATAAGTATTGCTGACACTTTATGTCTCAGCATTGAAAAATCTTCCAAGTAGGGGTTTGAATGAATCTCATATTACCAGGAGAAATTTCATAACACTTTTCCTGTGAACCCTACAATTTGTTTTGCACAATATCTGTGATCGCTTCGAAGAAAATAATAAATCCTTGAGACTATCATTATTCAGAGCGGAAGAAAAATAGATCAGATATATTTTCATTTTTGTTATACTGCTTTTTTTGTGATTTTGAACATTTAAGATCGATTTATTTCTACAAGATATTTAGAAAGAAATGTGAAATATTCTTTTATGTAAGAAAATAATACGCGTTTTGAACTCAGAGATTCAACAAACCTCCGAAATGCTTTTCGGAATTTTTCGGAATATACCTTAGCATTCAGTAAATTGGCACCCAAACTTTTCGCCTAAAAGGTTAACGCCTAAAGGACAACGATTGCATATCTTTAGGATTGTTTTTCAGGAATTCAAAGAAATGTGTATCCCGAAGGGATGTCAGACTTCATATTATTCAAACAGTTCAATGCCTGATATAAGAAAAATCATATTTTGACTAATATATTACCGGTACAACTGTTTATTTATAGTTTTATTATATTCCGGTGGATGAGCAATATTATCAGACAATTTTTTTTATCTCGCTTAACTTTAATGGCAACCCTTCGCTAAGACATAAAACTAAACATCAGCAAACATTGAAACAAATTTAATTTACATAAAAAATATATTTATATTCATTATACAATCTATAACTATTTATTTTAGAAGCTATAAAATCCACATTGTCGCAAACGCTGTAGGCAGGAAATTCTTATGCATCTTTTTATTGTAAGAGGAACAAGTTAATTGAGAATATCAGATGATAACACGTTTTTCAAGCTATTACAATAAACGTAATCTACATAATGGTCAGATAGTTTTAGGTGTCAAATTAGCATGTATTATCGAAAATAGGAAGAAAAATGTGTAAATAAGAAATGCTGAGAAGGAGTATAAAGTATAGTATGCATTCAAAATGTTACCTCGATTTAGTGTGAGACAGGCTGTAAAATTTATTTGAAAAAGGCATGTTCCCTGAAAATAGCTGTGTAATAAGTACTCGTCTATAAAAAATGAAGTAATCCTTAAGAAAATTGATACATAAAAAGAATGGAGTAATAGTTATAACATCTTATACTTCTATATCCATTCTTTAAACTATAAGACCCATTACAGAAATAAATAACGGTCATAAGAAGTTATAAGTTAAGTTTTTATTCCGGAGCTTGTCTTTCAATGATATTTATTTTCTTTTTTTAAACAGATGTTTATAAAATCAAAATTTTTTTAACATATAAACTTCTACGAAACTTGTAATCTATTTCAAGATTGAAGAAGTCTTTACTTTAATCAATTGTAATTTCAAATTCTATTATTATTAAATGGAATTCTATATCGCTCTTTAAAATTGCTTTTAAATAATACGTTTCTTTTGCTAAGTATCTATGATTATAATATGATTTATATCAAAAGAGATTCGCTTAAAATAGTTTTAAAAAAACTTTTTTTGCATTGTAGTACACACACACACACACACATATATATATATAAAGCCTACATGCACCTCATTCTAAAAATGGATACATTTTCTTTCTCATTTCACTTAACTAGTGTCAAGAAAAATAGTAACTGAATAAGCTTTAAAAAAATTATTTTGACATCCTGAATTCAGAAAAATAATAAAATGTTAACTATTAGCAATAGGAAAATTTATTATGTACTGGGCTAAAGGGGCCTAACTCCAAAATTACAGTTTTCAACAACAAATGTTGAATGAAAAATAGCATTCTTATCAGGGAACTAAAAACATAATACATCAATAAAAACGTAAATTTGATGGGAGGCAATGAAGCAGAAAGAAACTATTCCCCAAACTAACATAACTATTTCGGTTATTATTCTTTTCTGAATGTAAAAATCCTTTACAGCTCTAGAATTCAAAAAAAGATACAGAAAGCAGAAATAAATTTACAATCAACTATTCCCTTATTTTGTTTTATGCGGTATTGTTAGTTAAAAGGATTGTTTGTTTTTTTCTTTTTAAAGGGATATTTGGCTCTTTACTGAATTAAACTTTCAAATTTTTGTGATATATATATATATATATATATATATATATATACCTTCTTAAGGTATGCTACCTTTTCCTTAATAATAAATTTTAAACTTCTATCCATTATATCCCATAGGATTTTGTTAAATATTGCACGCAGGTAGGGGAAAGATTGGTGAGCCATAAAATTGGCTAAACCCCACTTCTTATAAAGCAGTCCTAAGTTTCCAATGTTTATTATACTACAGCATTGATATGCTTATTGTTTCCTTAACATTCAAATTATTTGTTTTTCTCAAATAGAGTGTAATCTTCCTTCATATATATATATCGTAAAATCTAGCGTATAGCATGCACTAATACTTACAAGCTGCATTTTTTTTGTTTTTAAGTATATTCGCCGTATAACGCGCACTTCCTTTTTATAATGAATCCTGATATGTATGTGAGCAATGCTCTTAAGTTTTGAAGTCATTTATTTTTAGGTATTATCCAAAAGATTTAGAAAAAATAGTACACTTCAAGAACTGCAACCCTTTAAGTTTTCGTAAACAATGTCCTTTTTTTTAAATAAGCATATTTCAATATATTTAGAAGTCAAACTTTTTAATACTCATCTCTTTTTATTTTTATTTTTAAAGCTCTCATTTTCATACCCAGCGTATAACCCGCACCTGAAAATTTCGATCTTTTTTTGGGTTACAAGGGAGTGTTAAACGCCGGATTTTACGGTGTATATATATATATATATATATATATATATATATACCATATATTATACAAAATAATCTTAATAATAGGTCCACATATAATGGTCATGTATTCAAAATGTAAAATATGCTTACAGTTCATTATATTTTGCTTTTTAAAGGTGAAAAAAAGTGGAATAAAATTACAAAGTATTGCTAATTTAAAAAACAACTGTGCCTTTTTTAAAATGTTTGCACTAACAATATATACTTTGGATATTAATTGAATGCATAAATATATTTGATTACATGAATAATTATTTCTTATATCCCAAATTTCAGGTTTAGAACAATAGCATCACGACATTTGTAAATTAAATAATTATAAAAAACTGTATCAAAAAATAGCGAAATTTCTCCACTTTTCAAAATCTAAAGTGTGATGCATGAGGGAGAGATATTTGTTTTATTTGAAAAACTTTTCCCTCTTTAAAATTTTTTTATTTAAGTAGATGAAAGGCAACTTTTTAAGGTAACAGAACACCTTCGAAGAAAAATTTTTAAATTAACCTAAATTTTGCCTGTTAATGCATATTTTATGACCTTATGGGTCTTTAAAATCAGAAAAATACCCAAGTAAAGTCTTATTAGTGCACATTTTTTCTGTGAAAGGGGTATTTTATGAAAAAATAAGCAAAAATAAGACTTTACGCAAAACATGATAACTGAAAATAAAATAAATATATTGACATTTTGTAAATTGAATAATATAGCATACAACCTTATCTAGGGAATAGACACTTATTTTGGTAATATAACCATTACGTGAGAAGCTATTGTGTTTCGAGCTTCTTAACGTTGAAATTTTCTTTAAAAGCTATTGCAATTTTCACTTTATTGCTGTATAAAAAAATGTCTACTCAACATAAAATCTTAAGAGAGGTCTATTCCTGTATTAGTATTTAAAAAACATATATATCAAATTTTCATTTCATCCAAGCATAACTTTTTGAGATATTGTGTTTTGCGGTAAGAAAAAATGTAAAAAAACTCATTTTGAGAAAACGACAAAAATAACATTAAACTGATCTGATTACAAGAAAAACACTTACTTTCTTATTAAAATGCACCAGATTTATAATTCTCTCCATCTTTAACTTCTAAAACAATATTTTTTTTCTTTTAAGGGCTCTTAAAATTTTCCTATGTTTCTTTGTTTTGGGGTATGCGTTATGAATCGATTCACGGATTCTGCATTTATCTAAATGTTTATATCCCCGTAAGGTAAACACCCCAGGATTTTCAATATTCATCTTATTAAAAACTTGGAGGCACCCATTTAATCCCTCATTGAAATGTATAACAGCATCATACGACCCAAATTTAATTGTTTTGAGCGAAACAAATACTTCTTTCGGAACTTTTTGCCAGACTATTCCGTTAAAACACTCATTTGCATTTTGCGTGCGTCCATGTAAGCACTTACTTAATATCTGTTTGTCGCATAGTTCTAAATATACTGGTTTAATTTTATTTAAAACATCATTTGATAAACCAGCATATTTTGTGGTACATTTTGTTCCATTTGCCACCCCCCGCTGAAAATAACACCAGCTGTCTTTCCCTATTGGGCACTGACCATGCATCGGTTTCTTATCACTTGATGCACAGTGATATAACGCAGCAATTACATTTTGCTGCATGGCATTTAAGTTACCGACATTACTGCGTACAGCAATTCCGAAGTAATTTTGAAGTCGGTCGATAAAATTATCAGTTAATTTGCCTTTACCAGACAGTCCTTTAGTTTTTGTTTTTAGCTTTCTTAGACGCGAGCCCACTCTCTTTTGTACATGGCCAATGCACTCAAACTTTGTCACACTGTTCATTCCATAAGTGTCTTTCACACTCTTGAAAGCTTTTGAATCACCATCCCCGTAATATTGCGTGTATTGAAGTCTGCGGTTTTTTTCTGAACGAAGAAATATTCGTGAAGCCCCACAATTTCCATTTTTGACGAAGATCCCGTGAAGTTACACTGACATATGTGGTCGGCTTTTGACGACTCATATTCAGAGTTTCTTGGCATAGTCTGAAGTCTCTTACATGTAGGACAGTAGGACGACATAACTTCTACGTCTAACACCTTACCAGTATCAACTGATATTGCAGCAACACAACCATTCATAGACGTATAGCCTCTACGCTGCCATGTGCCATCCACAGATATGCCACATTTTACAAAATCAGATGAAAAATGTTCTTTTATATCCACAATTTCAGTAGCAGCTTTTTTCATGGATTCCTCAGCTACTTCCTGAACCACTTTTAAAAGCTTTGCTTCCTGATTTTTGAAAGCAGTTTTTGTCTCTCAGTCGAGGCAAATTTAATGTTGAGCATAATTTAAATGCACCAGCAAAACCCTTGCCTATCTGCCGCATACCATATACTAGCCTGGTATTTATGACTGGTGCATTTACAACTTTTTTTGATGAAGCAAATGCAAAGAAAAAGTCACAGCATTTACATTTTAGTGTAAAATGAGAGCATAATCCATACATGGAATCCTCAAAAAGCTCTACTTTTTCAGCAAAACATTTTGGGCAGCAAAGTTGAGAAAATGCATCCACAATAAGCTCAAGATCAATGATTCTGTTACCAAACAGAGGACCAGGCATTTCTTCTGCAGTTGACATACTCTCATTTCCCAATTTTGAAGAACTAGCAGTGCATTCAGGAACAGGTGTTGAATTGCTGTTATTTTCGGAAATTTTTGTGTATTTATTTCCAAAAAATTGTCTCTTACGCTTTCTAGCAATCATTTTAACCATTTTCAAGCAAAAATAAAACAGAATGGAATTATTTTTTAACTTTCTACGCTGTCGATTCTTTCAGTATGAAAATCAAACATATATGTAAACAAAGTCACTAAACAACAAATTTGATGCCAGATTTCCTACATAAAAAAGGAAAAATGTATTTCCAAATACATTTATATTTATTCTCAAATATTCTATTTTAATTTCCGACAAAATATTTGTATATTAATTTTCATATTTCATGTCATATACCATGAAAGAGAAACGTAAACAAACAGTTTGGGCCACTTCCGGTTAGCAGAAAGGCATTTCCGGTCAGAGAAATTCATGATCAAGTAATATTAAAAAAGCTGTAACTTGGCTTCTAATTAAGCTAGAAACAAAATTTTTACAGATTTAGAAAGATAAAAGATTGAATTTTAATATTTGATCAAAAATGAAAAATCGATATTTTGACCGAAAATTGAGTTTTAAAGGTGTTCTGTCACCTTAAGGATATAAGGATTGGAAAGAGAAACAAAAAAATATTTCAACCTACTCTAATGTATATTGATATTAGCCTCACGGTTAATAACACGCATAATTAAATAATTTGGGAAACAGTGTATGTAAAAAATAACAAAAATTTCCTTTTTCTAGAACATCAGCATGTGATTTTATATTATTTCATGCATTCAGTTATTTCCTGTGAGACTTAGAAGTTTGGGTAAAGGGACAAAGCATGTTTTGAAATTTCTGAGGAAACTCCTGAAATCACGAAATGTGAAATATGACTGCAGAATTACATTCTTGAATTGAACTTCATTTGAACCAAATGATCACAAATAACATGCCTCAATCTCTAACAAGCGATAGCAGAAATTCAAGCTAATTCAAAATATAAACATGTTCCTAAAATGTTACATTTAGATTTAATCTGATAATCAAACAGGCAACATTTCTGGAATATATTGAACTGCTCAAGGCGCTAGAATTAAAGTTAATGTACAGAGGGGCACAAAACTGTGTGTGAGGATACTTTTTGAAATTTCCATATGAATTTTAAATTTGCACGCTTATAGAAATTGAGCTGTTTCATGTAATTCTAATATTTATGTATCATTTTAGAGCAAATGTAATGCTAAATTGAAAAATAAACGGACTTCAAATACCTTTAATATTTACTTTTGCTTTGTATATATATATATATATATCGAGCTATGAGTTCGAGAGAAAGAAAAAAATTGGAATACACGATTATAAGATATGTGCTTCAAAATTATTACACGAAAATATTTGTTCAATTCTCACAGTAAAGGTAATAGTGACTAAATTTTGATGTTATCAAATAACAACTTCTAATTCTTTGTCTCTAAAATATGATCAACATAATAAAAAAATGTAGTAGAAATTTTATTCCTAGTACGAAAAAAGATGTTGCTTAGCAGGGACAAAAAATGTGGAAACAAAAACCGTTGCGTTCAGCCAAAAATGAATTGCTTTTTCAATTGCATGACTGTCCAAGCTTTATTCTGCTCTAATCCTATACTATTGAATTTCGCTCGGTAACAGAAAAAGATACGAAGGTATGTAGATCCCCCGTTCTGACATAGAATAATATTGAGGCTTTCCTTAAAACCCTATGCAAAGGAAAAGATTCTATGATATGAGTCCAACTTCCTATTGTCTTACTTTCAGATCGTAACATTATCTGATAGGGAAACTTCGCGGCTAAATGATAAAAATTTCATTTATCACCTAGATAGATAACACCACGCTAGAACATGTATAGCATAGAAACCACCAACTACATCAAAGCCCATATTCTATAGAAGCTGTTCGGGATTTAATTCACAATTTTGAGGAAATTAGTTGCTCTTTCGTTTAATTTCAAACTAAACTTCTTTTTTTTTCGTTTCTGTGTAGGGTGTTGCAGAAGTGTACCAAGTGATAAGTGATGGTCAAGGTAACAACACACGAGGTGTTTCCATTTATGCTGGAATCAAATTCTGCGGTTCACACTAAGATAAAACTCTGTAAGCTGTCCTTATGTTTCTGCACTGGTTTTAAAATGCTAAGATACTGAAAACGAAGATTTTGCTACTGAATTCCTCGTCCAGTGTGACGCTGATTAAAGCCAGCTTTCACAGATTATGTGGATAGACATGGCCCATTTCTCTGGTAATATTAATACGAAAAATAGAGCAAAACAGATTCAAACAGAACATATTCAAACTATCATGGCCTTCAGTATTAGGTAGCAAAAGGGATTGTGAGATTCAGGTTAATAAACATCTTCATATTTATTCTTCATTGATTTAAAGGGATTACTACCAATGTTCTACGAACTTGTAAGATAACAATCGCATTTTAAGAATCAAAGTTGACTAACTATTGATTGGCAACCGCGAAATGTTCTCTTTCCCTGAATTTCGTCATTGTTCTGCTGTACTAAAAAATAAGGCATATCCTGTTAAATAGTACTAAATTAAATTCTTTAATATCCGTTAATATATGATTTTTAAACATTAAAGGTAAACTTTTTTAATGTTAAAGATATTTTGATTTTTCTTTTTGTTTCAATTTAACATAGAATTTACTTTTTATAGATATATAAATATTTATAAAGCATTGGACAGTCATCTTTCCAATAGCATTCTAAGAAGACAAATATAAAAATTTCAAAACATTTTCACAATTTGGTCACCATTGTTTTCATAAAAGAAGTTTGATTTTACAAGAATAATAAGAGAGCCTGCTAAAAAGTGCAATCGTGTATTGTACATAAAAATTACAAATCTGAATGGTAATTTTAACAGATAGTATTTCCTGTTAAAAATTATTTCAGTAGCCAATTTGCTTCAGAGTAAAATATATTTGAGTGGTATGTGATAATAAATCACTTTTTAAAAAAGTATTTATTTCCTCTGATGAAATACCTTAATTAAAACACTGAGCTATGTATAGGAAATTTTGATCTAATACATGTTAAGTATAAAAAAATTTTTTGAATGCTTTCAATTATATATAATCTTTCAGAACTGCAGAAAAGCAGGTAACAATTTCTTAACATATGTCCAAAAAAGTTTAATATATATGCTAAACACAACTTTTATTTAAATCATGAAAGATACATTGTATAGAGTTAAGGCGATATGGTACACTAAAAATCATGAAACTGTCGAAAAAATTTTTATTGGCTTATTTGATACCCATAATATTTATAAATATGCCTACAAAATTTCAAAGCTTTACCTGCATTTTTCATTAAGTAATGGAGCAATGTTTGATGCTAAACAGCAACTACCTCGCCTACATTTCAGGTTATCTGCTAGAAAAGAGTCTGATAAAAAATGAATTAATTATTTTTCTAATGCGAATCAATGAGATTGACATTATATATGCAATAATAAATCATTTTAAGAAAGAATAGTGCAATTCCTGTAAAAATTCTAGTTTGGGAATTATTTACTGAAGATCAAATGGATTTGGTGAAGATTTAAAAGTTGTGCGTGCTTTTTATGATATTATTATGAATGAAATTAAAACTTCAAAACGGATTCTCCCAAAGCACAAATACTAAATCTCATTTTGATAACTCAGATAATTAAAAATCTAATTCGCAAGAATAGAAAAACTCTCCCATTTTTATATATTTGTTTTTGGTGAAATATATATATCCCAAGTGTGCGAGATTCATCACTTTTATTATTAAAATATTTTAAGATATTTATTTAAACAAATGCACATATACAGTTCTTAGATTTTGATGTATTTTACCTATAAATTGCTATTTGATTTTGCTTTTATTCGTGTACAATATTTAACGTGTGAAGGCTTTTAAAATCAGGGAAATAAAAAATAAAGACATAAACATCTTTTGTATATGTTGTGCATTAGCTCTGAGCATGGAATTAGCTCTGAAGTGTGTGTATTTATTTATTATTATTATTATTAAGATAAAGTTTTATGAAATATTGATCTTTCAGTCGTTTTTTTCTATATACTCATTATGGCAGTATACTGTTTAATTGTTCTACGTTTTTGCAATTTTTATGATAAGTAGTTTTAAATAAGCTAATTAACATTTCATAAAAGTTTCAGACTATTCGATGAATATTATATTATGCTATTCATGGAATGAAAACTTCAAACTCATATTTCTCCATGTTGAATTTTTGTACATATAGTGTTATTCAAAACCCTAAGGCTTTTTCGATAATTGAAGTATGGGTTGGAACATTTTTATACATTTTCTGAAATGTATGCTTTGTAAAACTGTGCATGGAATTAGCTCTAACATGTTCAGAACTTTTTCTAAAAAGTTTCAAAATCAAAATTAATGTTTTTTTGGAATTTTTGGAAGTTTAACTATAAAAAAATTCATAAAAAAATAAAGAGCAGCGGCAGAAAAAACCCTATGCACAGTTTTATGAAGTATATTATAAGGTACTTGGGGAAAAAAAATTTGAAAGAAAAGAGACATATTTAAAAAAGCATTAGGGGTTTAAAAAATGCTTAAAAAAGCTAAAAAAATTTAAATTTTACAAACATTTTGCAACAAATTAAAAAATTTTTGTATGAAATTATTATTAAACATTAACCTTTATAAAATACAATTAAAACCAAATATCAAATATTAAAAATAAAAAAAATTGTGAAGATGGTACCATATTGCCTTAAAATAGTTCCCTTTTAAGTTGTGTAATTTTGACAACATAATATTTCACTCAATTTTTCTTTATCATTCTGCAAAACACTATACTACGCCTAATGATTGATACATATATATATATATATATATAGTGTAACAAAAAATTATTATTATCTAATCCAAATTTTCAACTCAATTGTTCTTTATCTACTGTCACGTTAGATAAAGAACATTTGTGTTGACTCTTAGTTGACTCGCGTTTTACTCAGATAGAGTTAAATTCTCTGCTAATTACAAAAAGATTATTAACTCGTGACAAGAAAATTAATCATTTCAAAAAGATATCCCCACCTTTAAAAAGTCATTTCAAAATAGAAAGACTTTTGATGAGTCAAACATTTATTTCGTGATTAGTATATGTCTAAATTCCTAACCTTTATATTGGGGGAAAAATTTTACTCAAAATAAATCACTATTACTGCTTTTTTGAACATTCATCTCAAACCAGCTTGTAATTGCTTTCTGCAGTTTTTAACACTAGCTAATTTTTGATGTAAAACAAAGTAGACAAATTATTTGAGTAATATTCCGTGTATATCACGAAACGTTGCGTGATGATAAGCCATTATTGCATAAAAGATTAAAAATAAAAATAAAAAAGATGATTTCCATCCCTCAATTAATCAAACACACTAACTTAAATAGGGAGAAACTTTCATTCCACAGAATTGTATACGAATAAATCAGAAAAAAAATTATGAAAGAAAGGCAAACTTTTATATAAAATTTTTCCGTTAATAATGTTATGTAAATGAATATAGAAAGAAAATTTATATAATGAAAATTTACACTCCTTAATTAATTGGCACTACTTGTAACAACACACAAAAAAAAGAGTTCAACTTCCCTTATTTATATTTAATAGAAAATATATGCGGCTTTGCTGAGAGAGTCTAGCATTATTATCATTAATCATCCCGTGCATGCTACAAATGGAATTATTACGGTTTATTTGTTTCAGGGTAATCATTATTTTGGTCATTATTAATTAAATAAAATATTTAACAACTAATTGTTTTCTTGCAAAGTATTGTAATACATTAGTATTTTCAGAAATGTTAACATAAATAAATTATGCATAAAGAACTTTGAAAAACAATTTTGAAATAATTGTCTCAATAGAAAATATTTACAATATATTTTTATGAAATAGATAATAGTCTGAATATTGAAATCTTTTGTTCTAAATGGCAGCAAATTATATATTTTCGTTCCAGTGCTATGGATCTGTTAGTATGAGTAGGGTAATTATAATGCCTCTAGCAGAATAAAGAGAATATAATTTCTTGTAAATAAGCTTTCTGATGAGCATTTCTTATTGGACTTTTCAGAATGGATCATTCGATTAAGAGTATATCTTCAAGGTGCAGAAGACTAACTAGTTCATTGAAGAAGTTATTTTATTTTATTTTAAAAGTCTCGCTATTATTTTAAAAATACTTAATAACTCTCTACACTGTGTGTGTGTGTGTGTGTGTGTGTGTGTGTGTGTGTGTGTGTGTGTGTGTGTGTGTGTGTGTGGTGTGTGTGTGTTGTGTGTGTGTGGTGTGTGTGTGTGTGTGTGTGTGTGTGTGTGTGTGTGTGTGTGTGTGTGTGTGTGTGTGTGTGTGTGTGTTTGGCACTTTTCATTATTGAAAGCACAATTTAGACAAGGAAATAAAACGTAAAGACTTTCCAAAGTTAAAGATCCTGTGACATGTTTTATTATTCACTGTAAAGAATTCACTTGTATTGATATTGAAATGTTATATTCGGTAACATTTTACTACTTCATAGAATTGAAATATAATAGCTTTAATCAATTTAATTAAAATATTAAACAATCTCGCCCACACATAAATTTATTTAAAACAAGCTATAAAATTTATAGAGATTTGTAAGCTTTATTTTAATATGCTTGCGTAAAACTTTTCTTAAGAAATATGTGTTGGTAGTCTTTAAGCATTCTAGAGTATTTTGACGCTACAAAAACATTCTAGTAAACGAAGTTAAAGTCAATTTTAAATTGTTAGAAATAAATGCCCATTTTATTAGTAATATATGACGTTTATATTGTTCAAATAAAGTTTAAATACATAAATTTATTCCAATACTTGGAATATATATAATATGTTACAACCATATAAAAAATCAATGAAATTAACTTTTTAAATTTCTTAAAAATTCTAACCATTTCTTGTAACTGTTGCCATATATATTTTATACCTAAAAAAAGGGTAAGAAAATTAATGCAGTACATTTCTTCTAGTATATTCAACTCCCTTTGGCAGATATTGAAATCATTCTTCTAATTATTACATACAAAAATCAGCAAAATAACTTTGAAAAATTTATTATTTAAATTTTAAAGGTATTGTATCTAATTAAGTGAAAATAATATAACATTTACCGGTTTTATTTGGAAGATAACTCTCCTAAAAGAGCTATACAATTCATTTTGAAAGAATTCATTACATATTTAAAAAAATTGCAATATCACATGTTCAAATTTAAGTCCACAGCATTTTTTTGCAGTTACAATGGATAATTTTGAGGGAAATATATAGACGTTTGGATAAAAAGGTAAAATCAATAAATCAACGTACCATTTCCCTTACCATACTGCATTTATTCAATTTCTTACAATTATACTAAATGTTTTCTTTTTTTAATTCAATAAAAGGATTATGGATTATTGAAGATGAAGTCAAAGAATTTAGATATTTACTGGAAAAATGAAAGCAATCGTGCCTAGCACCTAACTTTCGGAAAATTAAGTTCATATATAAATTTTGCCAGGCTTCAATACTAGGTATATTTTTATCTCGATACATTATAATTTGAACTCTCTCTCTCTCTCTCTCTATATATATATATATATATGTGTGTGCGTGTGTGTGTGTGTGTGTGTGTGTGTGTGTGTGTGTGTGTGTGTGTGTGTGTGTGTGTGTGTGTGTGTGTGTGTGTGTTGTGTGTGTGTGTGTGTGTGTGTGTGTGTGTGTGTGTGTGTGTGTGTGTGTGTGTAAGGATAATTAAATTTGATCTAAATTAAATCCCCTGGATACCACAACTTTTATTTTCCGTTACATCTTCATGTCTTAAATTAAACACCAAATTGTTTCTCTAAACAGATTGTCCAAACAGAACACTTCTATTCTCAGATCATTATTTTTATAGCCCCATATATCCTTAACTTTCAAGCGTAACGCATAACTAAGAAGGGTACTGACACATCTAAGCATAAGTGGTAAGGACACTTAGACTTCACTTGGCTCCATTTTCTCTTAGAGTAAAGTCTGTCAATTGTTCGCTGAATAAAACCATTTTTTAAAAAGGCTTGGTGTTGACTTGAAACATTACTTACATACAAGTCTAGCATTTGATATAAACAATATACAAATTGACAAATATTTGTTATGCTAGTACTTATTCAATAAAACTATAGAGTATTATATCGACCGTAAAATCTTATATTTTTATGATATTCAAAAAAAAAAATTTTACAATGTATTTTTCTTGTAATCATTAATTCAATCTTTCTTCTTACGTTTCACAATTTCTTCAATTTATTTTCTAAGAAAATTTTTAAATATCAAAAGTACATATTTTTTTTTTTAAAAAAATAACTTTTGAATAGTTGAGATTCTCACGTATGAAATCTGTATGAACTAATGGGCAAAAAGAGGAGAGAAAAACTTGTAATAAGCTTGTTATATCTTTCATAATCAGAAGCTTATACAGTTAAAGAAACGGCTTATCTCCTTCAGATACGTTAATAATGACTTATTGCGCAGTAAAACTGAATAGGTTCTACTTAGACTTTCTATCCTTTGATAGATAATGTGTAGCAACTTCATTAAAGGCTTCCTCTCGGTATTTTATCTGTTCGTTTCCTGCAGACTTCAAAAAGAAGTATCGAGATTTCTGACAAAAGAGATATTCGCAATTCAAAAGCCTTGGGCCATCTGCGCCTTGTTCAACTCATTCCGGAATGCTCAAAGTCACCCATACTTCTAAGACCCTGAACTAGTGCTTTGAAACAGTATGTAGTCTTTGAAGCGTTCCCTAACAAATATGAATGTATTCTTACTTTCAAAAGGAGAACAATCCAAAACGTATCAATGCCTTTCTTTAGAAAATATTTGTATATCATTACCTTAAATTTTTCATGAACAAACTTATTCTTATTCTTAATAAAGAAATCAAGAATAATTAAGTATCAAGTAGTGTTCTCATTAGCGAAAAGGAATCAAACTTAAAAATTCACGTTTTACATCATTTGGAACGTTCCATTTTTTATAACTGAGAGTAATTGTTATTAAGACATAATTCAAGGAACCATGAGAAATCTGTTGCTTGAAAATTAAATTAACCATAAAACTGATTTATTATCATAAAGTGTGATTAATAATCACAATTTCTATTACTGTAACATGGAGTTTTAAAATGGATTAATTTTCATTTTTAAATATGGATTTTTGCAAAATGAGTTTTAAGTACATATTCGGATTTATGCGGCATAATGCTAACGTAAAAAAAAAATCACAAATGTATAAAAAATTTGTTAGAAAGTATTTCCAAGAAACTTTGTGTGGAAGTTTTAAGATAAAACGATTACCAAAAGCTGTAAATATTTGAATAAAATTTTTGTGTTGAGCACAGAAAAAATACAAAGTATCTTTAAATACGATTTACATTTTATATAAATAAGCTAGGATCACCAGTAGAAAATGATTCATTTTAAAACAAATGCAAGTATTTTTAATGAAAACAATTTCATTAATCATTCAGGTTTTCCTTTTAGTAATTTCATTAATCATTCAGGTTTTCCTTTTAGTAATTTCATTAATCATGACAGTATTTGTGAGAAAGATACATTTAAAATACTTTCACATTTTTTACTCAATCATAAGGAATTTTAAAAAATGATATATATGTTTCTTTTTTTAATGTTTCCTTTGTATTAACTAACAATGGTTTTTAAGAAATTTCTATTCATTGTTGTCTCAGAATTAAAACATATGCAACATACAAGAATGTTTAAAGGACTCCTTTAAAGGAATCCTTTATAACGCTTAAGTGAATATTTATTAACATTGAAATTGAAGAATTCTGAGAGACGAACTCAGTGAATTAAAATAAATTAAAATTACGTGGAACTTGAGATTTATGCAAGTTAATTAATTACACTCGAAACAATAATTCAATGAATTTTCATTTGTTACATTCTTTAAGAAATATCTCATTCATTTCTGAAACAACGTGACTTCTAACGTTCGCAAGGATTATAATGTTTCATTTGATAATCAAACAAAAATCTTAAAAACAAAAATGCTCCTTTAATTTTGTTTCGAAACAAGATTTAAGAAAATTTTCAATCAGCAGACTCTTTGTAGTGCTTAACGGAAATTTTATTTCCATTAATATATTAAATTAATGTATTAAAAATTGAAGTTTGTTATTTATTAAATTAAAATAACATAATGACCACATTTTTCAAACAATGATTTATATTGTGATGGTTCTATATCTGAGCTCCTTCTACTAATTGTCCTTTTGGGGAATTTCTGGTCTTTAAAAATTATTTTATTTTATAACTGCGCTTCTTTGAAGAAAACATGATTATGTTAATTAAGACTACTATATATAGTCAAGGTTTTCAGGTTGGAGAGAGAGATAGGAGAAAGATAGACTAGACTGCAATCGGAGCAGAGAGTAATCAAATTGAATGTGAATTGCAGGTATTTGAAATTGATCATTGAATTACTTAAAGTGACGAATTGTCACTGAGATTAAATCTAGATTAGATAGATAAGAAGTCAAAGTTATCACTTTCAGTAAGTGTGATTAGCATTGCAGTTTTCTCATATCTCGCTCACCTTGTTTATTGTCGGCATAGTGATTAATTGGGGGGATCTAATAGATTGGTTCGATTGAATTTGTTTGTTGGTTAATATTGTGAATGAATTAGATTGTTTTGTCAAACAATGGATAGTGTTCCTTCCAATCCTCCTACACCTTTAGGAGCGCGGGCTAGATTATTACAATATGTTCTACATTTACGACTGGAATAATGAAACTTTTCAAGTTTATATTTCCCTTAGTTCTTGTTGAAATAATGATATGCCGAACTTCATCTTTTATTTTTCTTACCATTCAAGTAATTTTTCATCAAATCTTTATTTTCCTTTGAAAAGTTAACTGATAAAAGCATTTCAGTTTCCTAAGATGCCCTAATTTTCTTTACATCTTAATAAAGTTCTTCAAAGTCTAACTCTTTCTTCTGTATCTCAGGTAAACATGTTTGGAGTTGAACCCTAGATTGCATGCAAGCGGAGAATAACATCTGAAAAAAATTTGCAAAAAATAAAAAGAGTTCGTTTATATGTGACGAAAGGGAATACTTACAGGGGGAGAGGTGAGAACTTTGACAGCTGTGGTAAGAGTCTTTAAGCTCAAATTTTCCTCTTCGGATTCATTTTCATCTTGATGCTCTTCAGAGAGACTGCAGAGTTTAGGATTCTCTCCAATCTTTTGACGGCTTAAAGTGGTCTCTTTCCTGGATGCTTTATTGGAGGTGGGAACTGTAGAGGTAGCCCGATCTCCAGAGCAATGGAAGGGGCAGCCCATTCCCATGGTGCTTTCTAAGAAAGAAAGTTTTCTTTGTAAACAATATGATAATATCGAATAAAAAAGGAATTGGTACTTTTCAAAAGAGGAAAAAACTTATAAGAATGCTATTTGATACAAATATTAAATTTAAAGTAACTACGTGAAACGCGCGTATTAAGGTATCCAAACACATTGGGAGTACTTATTTAAAGCATTGCATAGCTACACACTATGAATGCTTATGTAGGAATCAATACCAATAAATACTAATATATATATATATATATATATATATATATTTTAAAAATTATCTAAATTTTACAAAAATCTCAATTATAAGTGAAATTTTAGCAATATTTTTGAAGAGCTGTAAAGTAATAACAGAAAGAAAATAATAGACTTATATCACTAAAGGATTAATAAAACAAAGTAGATGTATTTATCTAGATAATGTACTAAAATTTTAATGTTTTATTAAAATTTGAAAATTTCAGAGTTGATTGAGTAAACATTATAAGAAATGTGCCATTCTTTATGAGATCATTATTTAAAAATGATCATTATTTTAAATGATTAATCACTTAGATTAATAAATTAATGCATTTAACTAATATCTAAGAAATTTCATTCTCCGAATGAAAAAAAAATTAATCAAATTCCATAGGGAAAATATAATTCGATGTTTTCATGTACCGATTTCGCATCTTAAAATTAGGCTTAATTTCAAATTTCTCAAAATTATGCTGGTAAGTTTCTGAGTTATGGAGGATTTTTAAAAGGGGATCCCATAATATTAAATGAGTATGACAAACATTTTATCCTAAAAAAAAATGTTTGACTCAACACTTCCATAGATTGCTACACCAGACGGTATTTTTCTAATTTTAAAAACATAAAAAATTAGGGAAAGTAATGGCCTTATGAAAAATATGAATTTATATCTTAAAAAAGAATCGTATTCTAAATTAATTTTGAATATCATGAAGACTTAGGGGACTGTTTACTAGTTAATGAACTTTAATAATCGATTAAATCATTAACGATGTTAAAAAACGAGGAAAACAGCAGTTTTCGTATGTGTGGAAGAACTATAGTCAAGAACCCTAAGTAATTTTTCTAGAATATACTTGAAACTAACAGTCGCATTCAAATGCAAATTGGAATATTAGCTATATATATATAGGGACTATCCTCCCTTTAATACTGTAAAAACACAGGATTCCATAGCGTAAAAATTATTTTTAGAATTAAATTAATTATTTTTATTAATTATTTGACTAAGAGAAAACTTATTCTGTTTGAATAATTCATAGGGATACCAGTTTTTTCAAACTGTGATAAAAATCGTGGATTTTATAAGGTTTTCCTCTCTCTTTTCTTTCTTTTTTTTTTCTTTTCTTTTTTGAAAAATATTCTTTATTTAAAAAAAAAAATTCTATGTCTATGTATGTGTGGCTAAATTCATTTAAAAAAACATTGTAACCTAGATTCATCAGTATTACGAATTAAAGTTGTTGTTTGCAGTAATTAATAATAAAGGTAAATATAAAATCATAAAGCAAAAAAAGCTTTTCTAGTTTTAGCATTTTCTTAAGTGCTTGTATTATATAATCGTATATATATTTGAAACACGTGATTACTACAGTATACCCAAAAATATATTATATATTATAATATATTGACATTTGTTAAATGTTAAAGATATTATTTGCATGTAAGCCACTTCTTAATTTGCAAACCACTATGTGTATACAAAGATTCATTTCCACCGTATTAAGTCCTATACTTAAATGTTTTGTTTCATTTTACTACAGAAAAAAAATCAATAATAAGATGAAATTTTTTACTAGTTCATTAGTAGTCAGTTAACGATACGTAATCTTTTTTTTTTCTTGAGAATTTACTTCTTTTTCTATAAATGAAGATTTACGCCAAGAAATTACAGAGCAAAAAAGTAATGCTGAACATAAATTACTTTTATGTCTTCACACTAGCATGTTAATTTGGCGTAAGTGAATTGACAGTGAATAAATCTTACTTTCTAAATTATATTCTCTCTCAACTTATGAAGAAAAGATAATCAACACTTAATTTCAGATAAACACGAATGAATAAAATGAGATGAGGATTATAGGCAGGAAAACATCATAATGGATATTGGCCTTATAAAAACTATAATATATTTTATAAAACCTATTCATATGCAACCAACTCATTTTTACACGGTCTTTTTTTACACGATTCTGAAACAACACGGCAAAAGAATTTAACGAACATTTTTTTTACTTGAATTTTTTGTTCTATCATGAATTTCAAAAAACCTGGGGATTCATGCCCTTAGATTAAGGACGATTTGATCATATTTATGATAGATTATAATAAAAAAAAGTAGATAATGATTAAATCGAAAGTAAAGTTCAACTATAAACAGCTGGTTTAATACGTGAGGGCTTGAAATTAGCAACAAATATGGAACAAAATTTTCTTACTCATGATTCTAACATAGAGCATGCATCAAAATTTCAAAAAATCATAAGTTTTGTACAGCAGGATATCGAGTTTTTTCCCAAGCAATTCGAGAAACCAAAAATAATAATAATAATAATAGTAATATGAAAATTTTCTAGACAATTCCTACTTAGGTCAACAAAGAAAAATTTTATTTTAGTCACTTTTTATTAAATAATGTAAATAACATAAATATGTATATACATATGATAGAATCACAATATTAAGTGGCAAAATAGAAAGCGAATTTCCTCACAATTTCCCCTCAGGGGCTCACTTTAGGATACGGGTTCACATCCCGAGTGCCTAGTTCTTTTTTTCCACGGGTTTACTTCTTTGGTAACACGCTTCACGCGGGTACCCTAGTATCTTCTTATTTCACCTCTTTCTTGTATTCAATTCATTTTTCTTTCTTCCGTTAGCCAAGATATTAAAAAATGTTTGGCAGTATGCCGAAATGGTCTTGGCATACCATATATATCCTCACATTCCATTCTTTCTATATTTGACATTTTTTTTTTTACAATTTTTTTTTTTTTTTTTTCTAATTTATGGATGGTCTACAATTTCTCTTCTAGAAATTTTTTCCAGCATTCTACACACTTCGCCAGTTGGTATATATTTTTAATTTATAATCTGTTAAATATCTTAGATAAGATAAATTTTTCTCCCATATAAAACTGAAATGAATTAATTAAATTTAATTAATGAATTGATATTTAAAAAAACTGTATTAACATCAAGTGCCATCCACTACAAGTTTAAAAATTGCATTCGAACATGAGTGGATGAATAAAAAGTATTTTATAACGATTGAAAATTTGAACACTAGATATATAAATATATATAGGGAGATTTTGTGAACTAATAGTATGAATGAAAAAAAACAGCCACTAATAACAGACTTTGTATCAAAAATATACTGAGGCCGTAATATCGAACAAAGCTCTTCATTTGAATCAAAACTGATAGTTAATTGTGATAGACATATCTGACACATCTACTGATAATAGTATTTTTCATGTAGTTCCGTAATAAACGTGTACCCTTGTTATTAAGTGGTAATGAATAGTTTTAAGTGGTTTTATTCCTAATTTCAATTTGGATTTTATATGCTGTATGTATTTGTTGACTATATACATTTTCACTGTACATTAATTTTTATTTTTGTTTATTTATTTATGTAATATAATAATGAATTGTTTTTGTTTTTATAAATATGCAACATGTGTTTCATTATTAGTTGTTTTTTTTCATGGTTTTAGGAGAATATATTGAGTTTTTTTTCATCTCAAACGACTTTTCTGAAGTTGTGAAACTTATCCCCAAATTTTATGTCACATTGAATTTTTTTACTCGGGTTTTGGCACGGTAATTTAAAGCACATATCTACCGTGTGTAAAAAAGGATTTGGTGTATATATATAGTGAGAGTGAGATATATACTATTTCAAGAAACCAATTGATCTGTCGTTTGAAAATGTATTTTGCTTAAGATCCTTGCCTGATTTCTTACTAATATGCTCATAAAAACTACATGATTTAGAAGGATAACTCACATATCACTCGAAACTAGCATCAAGATAGCAATTTGTCTACTATTGCACTTCAAATATGACTTATGTTACGTAATGACCTTGAGAAAAGGAAAGAACAAAATGTAACTAATCCAACACTCTTGAAAGAGACAATTACAGGAAGGAAAAGGGATAACTTGGTCATATATCTTATACAACGACTGTTTTTATATCCTTGTCTTACTAATGTAACTCTAAATGCTTGCCATTATCCAGACAAAATCTCTGCTCAATACGTTGGTTCATATGCAGGCTAGTAAGATTTTTCTTTTTTTTAGTGCTTGTAATATTCACTCTGATTGAGTTTATATTTTCTATTGGTTTCTTTTGGTGACTATATATTCTCAGAAAACTTCATACGATTTTATTATTGGTATTCCCCGGCATAAGATTGCCTCCTGAGAA
>BMAO01009600.1:0-55167 GCA_019973975.1 Trichonephila clavata | reverse complement strand
CTTCAGTAATTTGCTGATCATTTAACGCATTTTCCAAAGTGGAATGCAAACGATTTTAACTTAGATGTTTTACTATGTAGTCTAGACTTCAAATCGAGAAATAGACAGAACTCGGCTATCGTTCTTAGAAAAAATGAATGTTGAGGTTATCGTTAGGAGAATAAATGCAAATTTGATAACAGATTAGACGAATAAAAACTGCATATCTTGTTCTAATTATTGATCGAAAATACATGGATAAATTGCAGATTATATCTCGATGGATAATATATTTGGATAACTTCAGAAGAGAGAAAATTATATGAATATCGGTGATTAAAAAATTTGTCTCATAGTTTGATATAAATGACGATCCCCATTTATATAATGACTCATTATCTCCTTTGATACAATGGGAAAATCCATTGTCTCAATGGAGAGCAAAAGAGAATTAGAGTCAAGGGTGAGCCTTGTTTTTCCTCCCTTAATGACTTCGAGAGCGAATCTGAAACCCGATATCACAACAATGTCGTTGGAGTAAGCAATATTTTCCCTTTCGAGGTATATATTGTTACGTAGTTCGGGGTTCGAAGATTTTATGCAAAGTCAGTCGTAAACAACAAGGCAATTCTTTAAGAGCGATGCGTATTTATTATCGTAAATCAATCCTTAAAACACAGGATTCAACAGCCAAATTTGTAGAATAAATACCAGAAGGATTTCAGTCCTTCAACAGCACTCAGACACCATAAGCAATGTCTACAATAAACGTAAGTAAAAGATTATTCACAAGCACAGCCAAGTAATCAAGTTCAAGGCAAGTCTACTAATCTCTAATCAAAACAGTGTTCACTACTCGCTGGTTGAAATCAGACTGACTGTTGCGGCTAGTATCGCTCTATTTATAGCCGGGGCCGAAATTTCTGGAAAGAAGCGCTCGCGTCACAGATCTTGAAATTAGTGGATTTCTCTACTAATTTCTAGAAGAATCCAGAGGGTACCGAACTCGCCAACATGGTCACCAATGTCGCCAAGTTGGTCGCCAACTTTGTCACCAAAAATGATGCCAACTTGGCTCTATCACCAATATTTCGTCAAGTTCCCATTGAATCGCCATTATAACGTAAGGGACGGCGTTGCTTGCGAATATTACAACCTTAACAGGAAATAAATATAGCATAGAGTAATATAAAGGCATTGCACATCCAAATACAAATTATTTACACTATTTTATACAAAATTCGTAACAGTATGTTTTCCTGATTGCAGGGAGTGATTTTAAGGTGGATATGTTCTTCCCCACTGAGACCCTATGCTTCGAAGTTGTATTATCTGGTTATGTTTATATAGAAAGACACCAGATTCTCTATTATTGATGTCTGAGTCTGAGGAACTGTCGCAGTAGGTAGTGACTTCACGAGGCTCTGTAAGATTAAGTATTCTGTACCAAGGTTTCAGAAAGTCGAGACATGTGTGTTTCATGTTAATAGTATTTCTGATGACGTTGTCAAATTGAAGTGTTGAAGATCGTTTCAGCTTGTTCTTTGCTGTGCAAACACGGAAAGTGAAATTTGAGATATGTTGTTCATTGCTTCTGATTTTATTCGTTAATTTGATGGGAGCGAGTTTCTTACCTGCATTTTAATGATGTTAGGCCACATTCATTTTCAGCTTTTACATCAAAACTACTTCTCTTGCTTGTTTTAGAGTGTTCCTGGTTACGTATGTTATTTGTATGCAATTTGAACGTTAATTTGTCAATCAAGAGAAATGAAAACAATACTGCAAATGATATTTGAATCACCATTTTTTTTTTATTTTATATCATTTAAAGATTGATGTGCGTTACTAAGAATACGTTTTTCGAAACTTTAGTAGGAATTGAAATTTAATCGGTTATTTATACATGTACAGAGTGTCTCCGAATGCCGGATACAAACTTGCAGGAAAGGTACAGAACATCGTGAGGAGCCATAATTGCATAGCAAAGTATAGGTGGAAACCTATAGGTGACGCAGTACCTGACAATGCAAGTTCGGCACATGTGATTTCCTCATTCAGCCTTGGACCGCATGCGATGAACATGAATCGTTATAGAACGTCGAGTCTAAAGATGTCCACTTCATCTACAGCCCAGTCAACAGAAATGGAGGTATTGATATTTGATTGTATGGCGAAAGATATATCCAACAATATGGTGACTGAATCATCAAACATTTGCCGAGGGGCATTAGAACCTGGTGTAACATGGATCTTTCAGAGCCACGATTCACCACAAGCCGTTCAATTCTGAAATGAATCTGATAGCCCGAATATCCATCGCTATTGTTGAAACACGTCTGACATTTTCGAGCATATCTTTCAATCCATATCGCTTCGGTGTCGTGCGAGCATATAAGCCAATGACTGCAATTTCAAATACCTCCTGTGATGCCTTATTGCCATACGTTTAATTTGTTATTTTCTTTTGTTTTTGTATAACAAAGCGTTTTACACTACATTTCTGTATTGTGACTTACTGTCTTTGTGTCTCTTTATCTCGTTAGGGTTAAGGGTTACGTTTCCGCCCATGATTTCCTATGTAATTATGGCTTCTCAGGATGTTCTTTTTCTTCCTCCAAGTTTGTAAACGGAATTCGGGACACCCTGTATAGACATTCAATTGCATTTCAAGATTAATTAAGCTATATTATTATTTTTAAAAACATATTTTTTTCATTCACTACATTTTTACTGAAAGGTGTATTTTACAAAACCGAAAATGTACATTATTTCATAGTTATTTCAAAAATAAGGACATAATATTTAATTAAAAATTAAAACTCACATTTAACATGAACCAAAAAAAACATTTTCAGTAATATTAAAAAGCAAACAATAACATTATTTTAGCAAACTTGAAGTTCCTTAAAATATTAAAAGTTTATCGCCATTTTTTGTCTATACTTAATAACATACGAAGTAATTAAGAAATTGCTCTTAAAGCCTAATTTATTATAAGTACGTATTAATTATACCTCTTTTTTGCTAATTTCACATAATTTTTTGAATACTTACAAGATCGTTAAGCTATAGAAACAATAGTTTATTACGCACAAAATGTTTTAAAATATTTTACATTATACAGACTAATTTGCTACTTTTCTTTGGGACTTTAAGCAGAATATTTTTTTTTTTAATTTGAAGCAACTTGCCTATTTAGATGAATTATGCCATCATTATCAGTTTCTTAGTCAGCCTTTATGTGGATTCCACATCACGTGTTAGTCCCTTGAGCATCATTTTGGTTAATTGAAATTTCTCAAATGGCCAGGAATCGAAATTAGTTAAAAATTATTCACAAAAGGGAAAAAGAAAGCATACCATCTATAATATACTGAACTACCTTTGTCCAAATTGCCTTTGTTTCATTTTTTTAATTTTAATTTAGACCTAAGAATGAAGATATTAATTTTCAGAAAAGTATCTTTTAACTATTTAACTACACCTTTTTTTTGTTAAAATATGGTATAAATACCGTTTCAACAATTTGAAGAGTATGTTAGGAGCTTATGGATCTCAAAATGCAATATTAAGTATTAATACACAATTCCACTTTCCTAATTAAGATTAAAATAATTTTAACGTACTGTTGATTGAGAGAATGAGAATAAAATTAACAACACAATGAGAAGCCACACGAGAGCTATGGTGGAAGGAGCTCGTACTTTTGACCATGGTGAATGACGAGGATGGCACTTCAGCTGGCCCCACCTCTACTAACTACCCCACCACGGAAGTATATTCCATCTCGACGACAGATTTAACTTTCATCGGTCCATCTAGATGATGGAACTTCAGTGATATCAGGACTCGAATTTAAGACATATCGCTCACCAGTTCACGACTATAGACACTAGGACACCACGATCTGTTGAACGCAGATACAAACTTCGATGGCTAATAAGATAAAATTTCACCGAAACAAGCAAGTTAATTTTTATCAGATATTACGATCGAAATGAAAGAGAAATTTTAAAATGTCCTAAAAAAACTTTTCTTCGTTCCATTGATATTTAATGTCACATTTTTGGTTGGAAAAACGTAGGAAACAAATTATTACGAGTGTTTTTTTTTTCAAATTTTGCATAACATTGTAAATATTTATCTTTTTTCAATGAAATAATTTTACATACTTACCTTTATCTCTTCTTCAAGAAAAATAATTAAATTGGAAAACCAAGTACGACAAACAAATTTAAAGACATTTTTACGTTAAAACACAATACATTTGTGAACTGACTAAAAAAATACAGCCTTCTGCAAGGTGAAGAAGACATTGAAATTGGGATTCACAGTAATTGCCATGAAAAATGTATTACTTAAATGTTGCATCGCTATAAGTAAATTTTCTGAAATTCTAATAGATAAAAACTCTATAAATATTAATAAGTTAATGAAATGCAGGAATAAAATATTAATCAATTCATGTTTTTTTAAGTTAATATTATAGAAGATTAAATGTATTGATTAAATTTAATCACCGCCAATTTTTTATACTAAAGCATTCACTCTTAAACAATAATTTTAAAGGATACTTTAAATATATATGCCTAATTTAAAATTAAATAATTCTTTAGATTCAAAGTAAAATGGCATTTGCTTTAAATTTAAATGTTTTAAACGTAATACTTTTAAAAAACAAGCATGAGACTTAGTTAAAATTTATTCAAATATAATAACGCTCGAGAGTTATGTGTAATAAATTATCGAGAAGTTGATAGATTGAAAAAGATGTAATCATCGTGCGCATTCATTTTTAATCATTTTTTTTTCAATTCTCATTTTATTTTATCGTTTCTGATATTCAAAATATGAAATTTTTCTGAGATTTATTCACTTCTTCCATCTTTTCTCGAAATATTTTATTTGACATAATTCTTAATTTTAGCAAGCTTTGATGCAATGTGTTTCGGAAAAATATTATAAAACAATACATTAAAAATAAGTTGTAGGGCAATATTCAAAATGCATATTTTTAAGATCCTCTTTAAGAATTTAAGTTTTTAACTCCAGGTTAAGTTTACTATGGTGCGGTATTAAAAAAATTAGTTATTTGTAATGCGTATACATTAACATATTTATCTTAAAAATAATTTAACCTTTTTGCAACGACGTACTGATCAAAGGAAAACATTTTAGAGACGGGTGTGCCACATATGCATCGACTTCAAATGTCACCAATAACCAGCTGATCGCACAGGTGAATCTAGTTTCCTTCTTGTTTCTACAGGATTGGTCGTCTACACAGAAAGCTCATTCATCAGCTTATTATCCGATTAGGGGGAGGCTGAGACTACCACATATATGATATATCCGTCGCGAAAGGCTTAAGCAAGTTCAGAATATTTAATTGAGACAGAAAAAGCCAATTAAAAAAAAAAAAAAAAAAAACTTAATATATCACAGTTTTAGATCCATCTGATATTAGATGATAGAGCCATGCAATGTTACCCATTCTAATTAATTTGCGAAATTAAGTGAAAATATAGGTATTGTTGCTGTTTAAAAAGGTGTCCTATATATGAAGGTGTGAGAGAGCACGCTGAGCAGTACAGATTATGAATTATTCATGTGAAAGAAATATTTCAAAGAATGCTTATAGTTAAGCCTAAAATTATAAATAACGTGCGTTAATAGCAGTATTTGCCATGCTTTGTAAATAAGTTTAATGATTATTCACATTACTTCGCTTTAATTCTATATTCTTAATACCATCATTTCATATTTAATTACATTATGCTATCATGTTAGGCGTTTTAAGATATGATTAATCTTGACGATAATTCTCTTCTTTTTGTTTTGTCAACGATTTATTTTAATTTTATAAATAAATATTGTAGTTAAATAATAATTTTATTACTCATAAGAAACTGTATACCTGATTGCCACTTCTAATTTTTTTAATTCAGAACAAATTATATATTAGTAAAAATTTTATAAAAAATTATCTTACACCCGATGAATTAGCAGCCATGTCTATCGTCGATTAATCACCAATTTTCAAACATTAAACGTATTACTGAAGCATTAAGTTTAATTTTCAGTTCTAAAAAAGATTCATGGAGTAGTTATAAATTAATAGAACGAGGTATGAATAAATATACATCTTATAATGACCTAAAACTAAGCATATGATTCACAAACAGTATTCAACCGTAAACAGTGCCTTAAATACTTAAGAAAACTATTTAAAATCTAACTTCTGCCAAAAGTGCTATATAACAGGCCCATTGGAAACATACCAAAGTTCCAGAAAAGCTCTAAGGAAGGTTCAACGAGGGCGAGATATTGCAGCCTAATAGCCCCAACGGAAAACTTAAGTGTAGCCTTGACCGCCACGTAATGGGACCATTTTCTGGATGTTCAGCTTCCACACTACCATCACGTACTTATTAACTCTACCGTTAGATGCATCACTTATAGATTTATGTTACCTATCAAATGCTTTCCTGGTGCATTTCACATGAGAATTGTTCGTATTAGTAAAGATTTCGGTTATTCTTTTCTAATACACAGAAAAAAATTTTTTTAGATTCAGAACGCTTAGATGTCGTGTTTCTCTCACAGAAAAATTTACATGGCATTTTTTTTTCTGTTTGCATCAAAGGTTTTACTTTGCATAATTATAGTTACTAACATTGGTTTTGAGAAACATGAACATAATAAATTCAGTATAATTAGATGAGAAATATTCGCTTAAAATCAATGTGTGACGGGTCTATTCGCGAGATATTTCCTACTAATCCTCTTGGGGAAACTTTGGGGCTAGCATTTACTTTAATTCACAGCCTTTCAAGAAGAACACGAGATATATGTAAATTATTTTGACTATATGAAGTCTAGGTTTTGTAGATGTGGGGGAGAAGAAGCAGTGAAGCTGCTAAGTAAATGTGAACACTGAATTGTTTCCTTCGCAAACCTAACGCGCGGTAAGAAATTAATTGCTGAGATTAAATTATTAGATTGAAGATTTAAGATAGTATAATCAGAATTGGCTATTGGTTCATTAGTGCTTGTTCTCCTTATATGTTTCTGGTAGTCGGGTTTACTTAGAGTAGAATATTAGGAATAATCAACGCTTTAGATATCACTTCTAGGTTTCTTCTTATATTTCCACTTGTGATTGTTTGAGTGTGTGTTCAAAGTCTGAATTAATCTAATTGTTATTATGGAATTTGTTGGTGATGCTTTGTTTCCCCCCACTTTTAGAGACGTGCAGGACAGAGAGAGAGGGGTGCTGGTTAGAACCCCTCCCCCACAAATGAATGCCAAATTTCAATACATTCCATGCTTTAAGTATTTTTTAAAATTCTACTGTTTTAATGTTTTTACAATAAACTGTTTGCATGTCGTAAGCAAATGGTGCATTTAATACATCATTTATGGTTTTAGTTAGTTTTTTTTATTTTAAATTTCTTATTTATAAAGGTGTATATTTTTTTTTTATAACGAAAATAATATTTTTGTACAATTCTTATCTCTGGATTCTTTATTATTCATTTTTTTTCTCCTTCTACTTAAGGAATTCTATACCCATGTAGTTTGGTATTTACATAAATTATAGTTTGTACGAATATCAAATGTATCCCAAATGTTCGAATGAATATATTTTCATTTAAATTAAATGTACATCCGGAATCCTGCATATACACGAACTTATTCTCTTATTTATTCTTTAAAGTTTTCTTCGTATGTCTTATTTTTTGTCACGGTTTTATTTGTTTCTTAGATAACTTAAGACTCAATCATTTGCATTGAAATAGTTCTCCTGAGTAAAATATGTTATTTAAATACTTCCAGATTCATTTCCTTAAGAAAGAGACACCGTTATAACATGGGATGCCTTAATCCCTTCAGCCTACTTAGTTTTTATGCAAACTATTACAGTCTCCAAGGGAAAAAAACAGAATGTTGGAAACATATATTTCTCGTGGTTCGAAATCTCATAATCAAGCTATATGGTTTTATTCATTAAAAATAAAGCCTTTTCTTAGAATCCATGTGCATTTTCTATTCTAATTTATCATTCGGCAAAATATTTGTTTCTATCTTTAATATTGTAGGCAAGTCTTTCGGGCTTTCAGTTTTCGAAATAGGCAGGGATTTAAATGGAAATGTTTCATGGACATTTCTAAGCAAGCGAATAAATTTATAGAAATATAGAGTGGGTGAATGAAGACTTGCATTGCATCCTTGCTTAGATATTGAACATTTTGAGCATTTTGTTTTAAAATAAATATTCATGGGCATCATTAGTTACTTGTCGCTATCTTTCTAGTGCGTGGGAAACACGGTATGATGCTGTATACACGTAGTAAGTTTATAATATTTTTTTTTGCATCGATTTTAACATAAACTTGTAATTAATGTTAGGTTATAATTTTATCGTTTTAAATTAACAAATTGTGTTTTTATTTATGATAGTTAAATTATCTTAAAATTCCTTACTTTCCCTATGGCCTAAGGAATTAGGAAATACAGGTGAAGGTTGCCTGGCACCAAACTTTGTATAAACCTAGAATCTTGGCTCCTAAGGCCAGGAGATTGCTATAGTACTACTGTGGGTGACACGTTTTACAATCTGGACTAGTAATCTTAAGTTTATAAATATTTTGTACGTATTTAGTAATTTCATATATATATATATATATATATATATATATATTGTATATATATACTAGCTTTTACCTGCAGCTCCGCTCGCGTTGATGTCTTTAAATAACTGTCAAAGTCGTAATCATTATCATTAAAAAGTAAGTAATATAATATGGTAATTTTTTATTGCTTGACTGGAACCAATAAAATTTAAAAATTCTAAAATTGATCTGAGTCTAAAAAAACTGAAAATGTGTAATTTGTTATAATAATCAACAACAAAAATTCAATAACTTAAGCTATTAAAATTTTTAAAAATCGAAAGTACCTACGTTTAATATATAATTTCTCTTTAAAAGAGCTCAAAACAGAACTGTATACCATATTATATGTCCTTCCGTCAGTTGCAAATATGTGAAGATTTGGGCATTGGACACATCGAACAGGCTACATATAGTTGGCCATGGTAAAAACATTGCTTTTCCAAATGCATCCCTGCTACCTGAAATGTTAGCTTTATTAATAGCAACATTAAAACTGGAAATTGAATTCGTTTGAATTGAAACGGTAGGTCAGTGGGGATATTTGGAATTCGAGGTATGATAACACTATCCCTTACAACTATGTTAAAGTATTGGCACCAAGTATATTCTGCATCAGTTTTGTGATCCAAAGCCTCGTTACTTTACATAGTCGAGAAGCATCGAGATTTTGCATAACTGGTACATTTAGTTTTAATTGAAGTTTATGTGAGGGTACACCCGAAAGTTCAAGTGAATTTTAGAACTCCGTGGGATATGAAGTACTTTGTTCTTTATCCATGGTTGTATTCATTGATAAACATTTCTTCATTTTCCCCCTCCCCCACGCGTTGTTTAAATTTTCAATGTTGATTTTATGGACAATGTCTTTGTTAGGCGCCAATATTGATCTTGCGCGCAACCACTGACCCCAATTTGAATTTTGTTGCAATCCCGGGTAAATTTGAGCAATAAGATTTACATCATTTTCTCTTCTACATTACAAAATTCTTTGGAAGTAAAATATAACCTCCAGCATTTGCGTCCAAACATCCATAACCGATTTTCAATTGCGTATCTGCATAATGTTTCAAATCTACGTCATTATGAAGATGTACTCTCATATTCGTTTTCAGACTTAATTCTTCAAATTTTGCCCATAAGCTTGATGATTTAATAGAGACTGATTTCATCTGCGACAGGATTACAGGGGGAGTATTTAAAAATTCACCAGCCAATATATAATAAAGTACCATTCCTCCTATAATATCTGTACTGTCTCGTAAATCCTGAAGAGTCCGATTTAACGTTTCTATAGCTTTCTTGTGAGGCATTGTACTTTCATCCCACACTAAAAGCTTGCATTATGGAAGCATCCTGCTTGAGAGCTTTTTTTTCTGAAATTTCAGATGAGTGAATCTTTAAATGCAAGATTAAGCGAGGAAAGTCGCGGCTATACCCGAAGAAGCCATAGCAACTGCTATATCTTCTGGGCTTTTCTGATGGTCTTTAATATTAAGTTAAGCAAAAACGTTTTTCCGGTTCATCTAGGGGCGTCTAGAAAAAAGAGTGCACCACTGCTGGATTCTATTTTGCGTAACACTTGTTGGAAAACGTGACTTTGTTCTGGAGTTAATTGAGGTATAAATTCTGTTACCTGATGTTGCAATGCTATAAAACCGTAGTTTAATTCTCAAGCAATTTCATTATCGAAGCCATTTCCGTCGATACGTCTAGGAATAATCATTCCAAAATCATGAAGCTTCTTCCCAACCATTTTGAAACCTTTATTGCGTTTTGTTGTAGATGTGTTGATTGAAAGGCATATTTGCTTGTTTTTTGTGCAAAATATCTTCCGCCATGTAGTCTTTGTACTTTTTCCAAAAGGTTTGAGGATTAGGAAAACCGAAGATGAAATAAATATTGCGTAAAGCTCCCTAATTTTATTCGGCGAGTGACATTGTATGGCTTCCTCCATAGTATTATCTAGTATATCTTCCACGTAAAATATCTAGGTTCAGTATAAGTGAAAAATTTTGTGCAAACTATGAATGTTGTATGATTAGATTTTTAAAAAAATTCAAAGTGATAAGCATTCGAAAAATTAAAACTTTTTATGAAACTGTCAATTAATATTACCATAGAATTTTCAATATCACGCGCGCAATTCGCTAAAATTTTATTTCGATTCCCTCTTTCAAATGTGGTAGAAAATTTGCATTAAAATATCTGGGATTGTCAAAATAGAGAACTTCTTAGCCAACTTGGCGATATTTTTCAAAGTTTGAGTTTGACATTTAACAAACGTAACGTAATAAACGTTATCTATATAAATAAATAAAATTGAAGTGTCTTTTTGTAATTTCAAATTAGCAGCTTTTTACTAAATGCATTTAAATATATATACGATACTTATATATCAAAAAATCAATTTTTAAAATTTTTGTCCGTCTGTCTGTCTGTCTGTCTGTTTGTTCCGGCTAATCTCGGAAACGGCTGGTGCGATTTTAAAAATTCTTTCACTAATGGAAAGCTACATTATCAGCGAGTAACATAAGGTACATTTTATCTCCATATTCCTACGGGAACGGAAACTATGCGGGTAAAACCGTGGGACTTTGCTTACTCCTGACCAAGTTGGCTCAAAATTATGCATTTGGTCAATAAAGGAAATTTTAATAGTGGAAATTTCTCACATTTATAACACAGTGAATTGAAAAACATTGTAATTTAGCATCTTTACAAAAAGCAATTTTTAAATGGTTTTTTATTAAACGTATAACGTTTATTACGTTACGTTTGTTGAATGTCAAACTCAAACTTTGAAAAATATCGCCAAGTTGGCTGTACACTGTGTTTCAATTCACTGTGTTATAAATGTGAGAAATTTCCAATATTAAAATTTCCATTATTGACCAAATGCATAATTTTGCGCCAACTTGGTGGGGAGTAAGCAAAGTCCCACGGTTTTACCCGCATAGTTTCCGTTCCCGTAGGAATATGGAGATAAAATGTACATTATGTTACTTGCTGATAATGTAGCTTTCCATTAGTGAAAGCATTTTTAAAATCGCACCAGCTGTTTCCGAGATTAGCCGGAACAAACAGACAGACAGACAGACAAAAATTTTAAAAATTGATTTTTTGATATATAAGTACCGTATATATATGTAAATGCATTTAGTAAAAAGCTGCTAATTTTAAATTACAAAAAGACACTTCAATTTTATTTATTTTTATAGATATGTATATATTACAAAAATATACAGAAATAATTTTATACCTAAGATAACTATAGTCAATTATAGAATAGATAGATAGAATAGCAAGAGTTGTTGTCATTTTATTTGAGTATTGAATTACCATATCGATTTAATCTACGCGACAGTGTAGTGGAGGCGCCGGGTACAATAAAATAAAAAAAGTAATAATTAATATATAAAATAAATACCACGGAAGAGCTATGCAGAAGTCTACGAATTCTAGGATTTCCACCAACGTTTTGCGGATTTCCTGATCCAACTAGAGGTATCTGAAAAATGCCTGATGCAAGAGAAGCCATGCATATGGATGGCAGTTCTACTCCTGTTAATGTTACACCAATACCCATCTAGACCTACCAGTTACCCAGAGACACTTGTATTTTCCCGGGAGATGACCAACAAGACGCTAACAAATGATTGAAGGACTTTAGAAGAATAGATACTACATATAATCGTTGGGATGAGCAGTTATGCTTGGCAAACGCTATTTTTTATCTCACCGGAACAGCTCGACAGTTGTTTGATAACAATGAGGACATATTCACAAATTGGACTACGCTTAAAACTTACTAAATAATGCGTTTTATTGAAGCAATGAAATACGATGTGAAACTGAAAGAAAGTTACTTACTTGAGCACAACGATTAGGAGACACGTCTGAACCGTGCATTCAAGATATACTATCTTTCAGCCGGAAAGCTAACCCTTCTATTTTGGAAGATGAGAAGGCAGCCCATCTCATGAAAGGCATAGTGGAACATTTGTACCGGACACTTTTAGTTCAGGATATTGGGACATTTGATGAATTTATAAAAAGGTGCCACCACATAGAAAGTCTTCGAAGCAGGCGTATCACGCGAACACGGCTTCTGAGGCTACCTAAAATTTCGGCAGTATCGGTCGAAACCGACGGACATAAGATCTTTAATTCTCGATATTGTCACAAAAACTCTCAGAAATGTTTTACCCAAAATACTGTACAGCAAAAAGGAAAACATGATTCAACCTCTGGCATTGCACCTATGGTACAAGAGGAGGTTATGGAAGCTATTGCGCCCCTCTTTCAGCCCCAAAACAACCTCGACGCAACACTGCTTCCCAACGCGCAGCCACAGTTAAGTCTCTACCAAGACGTGAAGTAAGGAATACTACCGCACCGAAACGTTAAAGAGACCTTAGGAGAACCGATTGCAACGTACCTCTCTACTATCACTGCGGACGCCCGGGAGGCATTTTGAGGTACAGTAGAGAAAGACTCCGTATATTGTTCAATGCAAGATCCACTAGAACATTTAACTCTAGACGAGACGTAGACACGGAATCACTACAAAATTTGGAAGACTATGCACAGTCGACAATCTCCAATTTCAGAAGCAATTCAGCATTTCCTCTACATTCCCGGATCTACCGACAATCACAGTCGCCTTTGCACCTATTCTGCCGTTCAAAACGCTGATTAAATGAGGAAAACTAATTCACACAACCTGTGTAGAGGTGAGGGCACAATTGAAGAACATCATCCGACGTAAAGTACAACGAAATTAAAGAAGAGTTACGCCAACAATTGAATGCTGTTATGTTTGCCGAAACTGGACCCACACTGAAAACTGTTTGTGGAAAACCTGTTGCCACCTCGGGAAGAAGTATATTTAAAGTAAACCTGAAATAAACCATGAAAGCATTCGAATTTCTGCTATTTCCGCAATTTAGTCATCATATGATACTTCGTTGCGACATATTCATAGCCACTGATGCCGTCATAGATTGTGGAAATTAAGTACTTCAATTCTCAGAAACATTTCCAAACACGTCATCAAATGAATCGGATTTTCTTTGTTTGCTGTAACAGATTACCTTATTGAACCTACACTGGTGTCCAAAAGTTAAACATAAATCGTAAAATGTAAAAAAACATGTAGTAAATATTCGTAACATTATTAAAAATTTCTTACGGATATTAATTGGGTGAAGAAGAAACATTGGGTTTATGCAAAACTTTTCAGTAGACTACATCCTCCGCGAAACCCCGGCGCATGTCAGAACGCGAAGAAACTTTTCACGCAGCATAGGCAGTTCAGACAAGCTTCGTGCAACTGCTATACGAAGGAACATTGCTAACCATCAAACAAGGTGAATGATGCCAAAAAAAACGCCAATTGGACATGTTTACGAAAGGATGAACCGTTGGAATGCTGGCATCCTCATGATCCCAAACCGAAGCGTCTCGAATTCTGAATGTGGACCAGTCTGTGATCTCAAGACTGAGGCAGAGGTTTCAAGGAACGGGAGATGTTACCCGACAACCAGTATCAGATCGACCAAGAGTCACAACCCCTCGCCAAGGCCGATATTTGGTAATAAGTGCGTGACGTCAGAGGGGCACTACTGCCAGAGCACTGGGTTCGGCGCTCACAGTCGCCACAGGAATACGAATTTCGACACAAATTGTTTACAGGAGACTCAATCATGCTGACCTGTATGCCAGAAGACGAGCAGTTTGCATTCGTCACGTCTGCGCATAAACGCCTCGTTTGAACAGCAGTTTGAAACATCAACATTGGAGTGTGAGAGAGTGGACCAATGTAATGTTCAGTGACGAGTCTCGGTTTAGTCTGAGTAGTGATTCTCATCGTGTAACGATATGGAGAAAACGTGGAACACGTTTTGAACCTAGAAACATAACGGAAAACATAATTTTCCCTCAAGGGTGTAATGTTATGGGCAGGCATTATGAAGGACGGCTACACAGACCTCCATTTCTTTGACACGGGGTCTGTGACTGCTCAAAGATACAGAGACGAAGTTATTGAGCCTTTTGTTCGCTTGTTTCGAGGTGCTGTCGGTCCTGACTTCATATTCGTGGATGATAATGTGCCATCTCACCGAGTAGTGCTGATTGATGACTTCCTTGAAACGGAAAACATCCAGCGCATGTCATGGCCTGCGAACTCCCTGATTTAAATCCTATCGAGCATGTATGGGATATGCTCGGGAGACAAATTGCAGCCCTTTCGCACCCACCAAGCTCCGTTACAGAACTGAAGAGAGCTCTCCGAGAAGCTTGGAACCGTTGGAACCCACAACTCATTCATCATCTCATATCAAGTATGGTAAATCGTTGTGCAGCGTGCCTGGCTGTCAGAGGTGACCACACGCCTTATTAAATTGCAGCATCAGTACTTTATTTAATGTTTTCTTTCATTTTTTCTTTAAAGTGGTAATCCTTGCTATGCTCAGTTTTCTTTCAAACTGCTACTTTGGATAATAAAATTAATTATTATCATTCTTTTGATTTGCGTCCTTATTGTATAACCATTTTACTTTCGTATATCACGTTTCCCACCATTCTGATTTACAGTTCCTTCTTTTGCACATAATTATCAATTATGCTTAACTTTTGGACACCAGTGTAATTCATTGAAGCAAATATGTGCCCTCAATTCAGCAATTCAAGACGTAAATAAAGCTTTGATTATTGGTAATAAAGATTTCTAGTGTTAAAGGTAACTATCTATCACAGCATCGATGGTGAATATTGAGAGTGGTTGCTGTAAATTATGGATAACAAATTTCTCTCATTAAATCCTACTTATTCCGAAAGGGATAAACATAGCTCACTTGACAAATATAGAAAAAGACTCAATTTGTTCCTGGAAAAATAAAGATCAAGGTGGCTCTAAGGGACTCAAGGTAAGGACAAGAATAACTCGAGAAATATTACAAGGACTTTTAGACGCTGAGTTGAGTTCAATTGAGAAAAAACAATTGCTAAATGTATTAATATGATATGGTGACCTTTTCGATTTCAGTGGGAAACAGAGAAAATCCAGATGTAATACTGTAAAACACAAGATTGGCACAGGTAACAGTGCCCAATCAAGCAAAGATCTTACCGCATTTCCAATACTGAGAAATGCGTGATTGAAAACGAAGAACAGCGGATGCTAAAAGATAATGTGATTCAACCTTCAGAGAGTACATTGTAATCTCCAGTTGTTCTTGTGAAAAAGTAGAAAGTTGAAGGGCGCTTTTTTGCTTTGAACAAAATCAAAAAGAAAGACACATCGATGACGCTTTAGCCAACCTAGCGGGAGCTATGATGGATTTAAAGTCCAGATACTAGCAAATAGAAGTCGATGACAAAGACAGGGAAAACACTGCGTTTGTGACGTCAAATGGGTTTTATTATTTTAAAGTAATGCCCTTTGTCTTATGCAATGCCCCGAGGATACATTTGAGTGCATGATGGACAATGTACTGCGTGGCCTCAAATGGAATATCAGCCTTTGGTATCTCGATGACATCATCGTGTATGTACAAAATTTCAAAGAACGTTTAACACGTTTGAGACAGGTCTTCAAATGTATCCGGGGGCGAGTCTGATTCTAAATTCCGACAAATGTTCTTTCAGAAAGAAGACATTTACGATATTGGGCCATCTAGATGATCAAGAAGGAAAATATCCAGATCAACGAAAGATCTCAACTGTATCAAATTTTCCTGTTCCACAAAATGTCGCAGATGTCTGAAGTTTCCTGGGTCTATGATCCTATTACAGGAGATTTATCAAAAATGTCTCCGATATCGAGAAGCCGTTACATGACTTGTTGAAGAAAGATGCGAAGTTTTTATGGGGAACTCCGGTAAAGGAATCATGTTCCTCTCTGAAGAAATTACTGACCAGCGGCCCCATTTTGGGAGCTTTTCTTCCAAATGCAGAGTCAAAAATACACTCTGACCCTAGCTGGCATGGCATTGGTGCAGTACTGGTATAGGTCCAGGATGGTAAAGAAAGACAAATAGCTTAAGCACCAAGATCCCTGACAGCTGCTGAAAAGAACTACTCAACGACCGAAAAAGAATGTCTTGCTGTTATTTGGGCTATCGGTAAGCTTAGACCCGTACCTCTTCGGAAGGCCCTCCACCATAGTAACGGATCACCATTCTTCATGTTGGCTAGCCAATGTCAAAGATCCCTCCGGAAGATTTACACGCTAGACAATGAGGTTGCGAGAGTATATCATAGACATCACCTGCAAGAGCAGTCGTAAACATTCAGATGCTTATTCTTTATCAAGAAAACCTCTTCCTGAAACTGAAGCAGAAAGCTCTGATGAAATCCCTTCCCTTGCAGCTATCTCAGATTACAGGAAAGAGCAGCTTAAAGATAAACACCTCAAGTCCATAATATAAATTCTCGAGAAAGGGGATGGTTACCAAAGTTATCAAATAAAAAATAATGTGCTACAAAAGAGAAACCATGACCCTGTAGGACAACAATGGCTTTTAGTAGTGCCGAAACAACTCCGTCGTGATATCTTAACCCGGCATCACTCTCGTGGAAAAAACGACCTAATGTTTTCGTGCTGGGTATGTCACACCCAAGAGTGTTTATATTGTGTTTAAACCTTAAAATTTGTATGCAAAGGTTAAAAAGGATGAAAAATAGGAAATACAGCATGTTTATTACATTTTACACACTTAAATTTTGTTTTTATTTTCTTTTTACAAGGATATTGTGCATTGTCTATACACTCCTTTTACCGCGTTGTGAGAGAGTGTGATCTGCACTGGAACTTAATTTTCTTAATCTGTACCTTTTTCAAACTAAACATATAGGAGTAAACTTCTTTATTCTTTAAATTTGAAAATTTTGGAATTTCTTTTTCATTTTCTCTTATTTTGTTCCAGCAATAATTTTTCTTTCGAAAGTTAATCTGAAAGTGTATAAGATGTGCACCATTTATCTCCTTTAAATTTACGTTCTTCTCAAATGTTTTTGTGTCTCTACATATAAAACATTTATTTTCAACAGTGTCTCCATTTTCTAAATCTGGAACGATTTCAGTGGAGGAATAATTATTCCTGTTATACTCCTCATTTGCTTTTCCCTCATCATAACCACGAAGAGAATTTCTTCATCCGAAAATACTGCTGTACTATATATATATTAAATTCAGTATTTATTAAATTACATAAATATCAAATCTTTTCATCAGAACTACAATAATACGCCATAGAATAAGGAAGATTTAAAGCGTGCTCATGCATTCAGAACTGTAACGGTGATTCACGTGCAAGGTATGACATTACCGAAGAGGTGATATCCAACAATATATATTTAGAATTCGTCTACAAGCTAAAGCCCCTCAAAGGATATGAACTTAAAGTCAGCTACACTAGAAACTATCTATTTTCTAAAAAAAGGTTTAGAAGGTGCGTTCAAAAAAGTTAGACGATGAGTATGTCACACCCTGTGCGAGTAGGTAACTCCAAATACATTTATTTAATAATAATTTGCCTTCGTATATTCTTGCTTAAAAATATAGATAATTCCAGAGCATTCTTACATTTTTCTGTAGAACATCTATGCTCAATCCAGCACTCATCTAAATAAACAATTCACATTAACCTTTAATTTAAGCATTTAAACTTTCAGTTTAAATTTCTAGTATGTGCATGCATTTTTTTCACATAATATCTTTCCTTTGTTACAAAAAATTGATTCATATATCTACATCAAATTTCTTAATTATATTCACTATACATGGGAAGTATTGAAATTAACAGAAGAATTTCAGCTTTGTCCACAAAATTTTTCCCTGAAACGGAATAATTTGCAATTGTCGAAAACTAAGTAAATTGTATGAATTCCATCGTGTTTGCATAGTCAAAATGTTTTTTAGTTGACTGGGCAAACAAAACACTAAGACATCGTTTCTCAAAATGTGTGGTGCGACCCCCAGATGGGCGCGATAACTCTACAAGAGGGAGAAGGTGCAAGCATATTGAAAAGTCGAAAACAAAGGTTAATTTTAAAAAAAATTATTAATTTACTGAAGGCAAACAAACAAAATACATTCTGACATAATAAAAAATAAATACACATTTACACGTATAAATTACATTTACACACTTACACTTATAAATTACATTTACACATTTACACTTATAAATTACATTTACACATTTACACTTATAAAAACATTTACACTTATAAATTACATTTACACATTTACACTTATAAATGTGTCAGTACTGTATATATATTTTATTACTAATTTACCAATGACCCCATGAGCATGACATATATAAAATTAATACAAAAATTAACAGCTATCTTGATCATTTTTACAGTTTATAATTAGTCCCTTAACTGCTTATTAAGAGTTACGCGATTCTCTCCCCAATGCCACCGTTTCCATGTAAGCGCGCATATGTGATTTATTGAGGGGGAGGAGAAAAAAGAGAATACAAAATAAGCAAATCCTCTGAAATAAGTAAATTTTTCGCCAAAACTGTGAAGTTCCTTTTATTGCATTCCAAAGCTTTCAAAATAATTTCTTTTGGAAATTAATGCACATAAGAGATCCTTCTTCGAGAAAACGTATATATACGTCCGTAGTAAGTAATGTTTTGACTGAGGGAGACGTTTATACACGCCAGTGACACTTAAATGGCTAAAGTCGTATTGTAGCTTTAGCGTCAAAGTATAGTTTTATTGAAATAAATACATCGTGTGTTTCTGTATGGAGAGCGGGGGGCGGGCGCAACGAAAATTTTTATTGAATATTGGGTCCCAAACATTGAAACTTTGAGAAACGCTTTACCAGGCCATCATCGACAGTAATAGTTAAAATTGGTGGAAATAATAGTTGTTAGAAGAAGCTCATCTAACAAATGAACGCTCTGGTATTAAAGACGACGAATGAGTGCCAATATTCAAGTTAATTTTGCAACCAGAAGTTCCTCAACGACATCATTATGAACTATTCAACTTTCTACTGCCTGTTCCATATGATGCATTATCCTTATATCTTTCTTCATATTACAGAGTTTACTTCTTACAGGATTACACTCATACCGGGATTTAAAAGGAAAGTTTGCAATACCTCAGCATTGAAAGATGAGTATTGGGCAATCTCATGCTGTAGAATAGTATCACCTATTTTTCAGCAATGGATATCACTTTATCCTTTAAGAAAATCCCCATCAGATCTGTGCATGGAGACCCAGGTCAAAATGTCATCATAAGAATTTTTTTTCACTGAGATATATGAATTATGTATGAAGAGATGGCTCAAATTGATTGATAACGTTTTCGCAATTATATAAAACTATAGGCACAGTATGGCTGAATCATCCTCCAGTGAACTTCCAACGACTAGGTGAGTCAATGAAACTTACAGTACTGCAATTTCGCAAGCATCAGAGCAACAGGTAGTTATCAGCCTGTAAAAGTGTATCTTAGATTGATGATATATTTCGTATATCACTTCGCATTTACAGCGAAATTTCTTCTAAAAGCAGGAATCTATATAATTTTTAAATTATTTACCAAAATAAATGTTAGGAAGCGTATTAATATCACATAATATGATTAAATATTTGTACAAATCGGTTTCTGATAGAACATATAAATCAATAATTTATATTGAAAAGAGATGCAAATTGTTTTTAAGTAAATGTTCTTCATCCAAAAAATATAAAAAGTAACACACACAAAGCTCCTTCAAATTTCTTATATAAATTATTTCGACTTTTTGGCAATACTGGCGAATGTTTACATTAGAACTTACTCTTTTGGCCATAAAGCAATTCAGAACGTTTGTATCACGTATAGGTGATTAATCAATGTTTAATTTTACGGAATGATAATGTTTTAAGGAAACGAAATAACGTGACTGCTGAATTTCTAATGATACAGATTCAGATCAAAACAAGCGTATTTCTTAAAAAACTGAGAATCAATCTTTGATACGTACATTAGTTAAGGTAATTCATAATTATCTTTTTGTAATAAAACTTTTTCTTTTACTTATTACTTTTTTATTCATTCTCTATTTAAGACTAGTCGATACCCCCTATCCCGCTAATGTTAAATTGAGCATTTTTATGTACCGGTTTCTCGGAAACTATTAAATGTACAGACTTAAATTTTTTTCTGTATATTAATTAGACTTTTTTATTTAAAATGATCGGAAGCTTTTTCAAATATATTGTTTAGTTTTTTCAAAAACATTCATCGCAACAGTATCACTACGAATTTTTTGAAAAATGTCATTTTTTTCACGATAACTGACATTTACAAAAATATTATGGGAATATTAATAAAAGCTCCGTGCAATATATATAGTTAGATATCAGTAATATTCAGTGAAGATTGTGCAAGTGCTTCCGTTGAATAGGTTCTGAGAAAAAGGTACACGCATTTTTAAAAACACCGTTTTGAGATAATTGCATTTTTATTATAAAATGTCACTTCATCAAAAAAATTATGAATTACAATCTGTATTTGCACTATTATTTTAAATATTAGCTTATTCTCAATAACTTTAGGACTTTTTACTTATTTCTTTTACTTAGATTACTCAGAAAATACATATATAGCATTTTTCACTTTTAATCTATGGAGATATTTTATAGCATTTGCATCATTTTTCTCAAATTATGCATCAATTTTTGAAGAATTTTCTGTTCTGATACATTATTGTCATCCAAGATTATTATAAATCATCATAAATACCATGTGAAAATGTGTCAATACATGAAAATATGACTTTTGTAATACATCATTATACGACATTTCGAAAAGTTTCATTAGAATAAATTCACATGTAAACACAATTTCTTAAAGTATCAGAATTAAAAGGATTCTTAAAATATTACATAAATGGTATCCAAAACAAGAAAACTGATTTTATGTTTTTAAACATGAAATTTGTGTGTTTTTTGGTATGTAACAAGTTTGTGCAACGAAAAAGGTCATTGCATTTTGGGATATATTTATGTACCTTTTACTAAGAAACTATTGAACACAAAGCTTAAAAATTTGTGTGTGCATTAAATAAACATTTATCTTTATATAGAATTGGAATTTTTTTAAAAAATTGATCAGCCTGTTTAAAAATGTAATTTTTGTACGGTAGAAAAAAATAATGAATTTTATAAAAGTTTACCTTTTCTATGTTACGACATCTGCTTTTTAGCTAAATGTCTGAGGAATATCTGAAAAATGTCACTTCAGTATACACAATATACATGAAATATAAAATAAATCTTTCTAGTTCATGCAAACAATAGATTTTTTGAAAAAAAGAAGACACAAATTAAAAAATATAATCTTTATAAGACAATAATACATGATTATATGCCATTTCGAAAAATTTCATTAATGTTTTATATATTCATATGTAAACACAATTTCTTTAAGTATCAGAATTAAAAGGATTCTTAAGGTGACAGAACACCTTTAAAACTCAATTTTCGGTCAAAATATCGATTTTTCGTTTTTGATCAAATATTAAAATTCAATCTTTTATCTTTCTAAATCTGTAAAATTTTTGTTTCTAGATTAATTAGAAGCCAAGTTACAGATTTTTTAATATTACTTGATCATGAATTTCTCTGACCGGAAATGCCTTTCTGCTAACCGGAAGTGGCCCAAATTGTTTGTTTACGTTTCTCTTTCATGGTATATGACATGAAATATGAAAATTAATATACAAATATTTAGTCAGAAATTAAAAAAAATATTTGAGAATAAACATAAATGTATTTGGAAATACATTTTTCCTTTTTTATGTAGGAAATCTGGCATCAAATTTGTTGTTTAGTGACTTTGTTTACATATATGTTTGATTTTCATACTGAAAGAATCGACAGCGTAAAAAGTTATTTAATAATTCTATTCTGTTTTTTTTTTCTTTCTTGAAAATGGTTAAAAGTATTGCTAGAAAGCGTAAGAGACAATTTTTTGGAAATAAATACACAAAAATTTCCGAAAATAACAGCAATTCAACACCTGTTCCTGAATGCACTGCTAGCTCTTCAAAATTGGGAAATGAGAGTATGTCAACTGCAGAAGAAATGCCTGGTCCTCTGATTGGTAACAGAATCATTGATTCTGAGCTTATTGTGGATGCATTTTCTCAACTTTGCTGCCCAAAATGTTTTGCTGAAAAAGTAGAGCTTTTTGAGGATTCCATGTATGGATTATGCTCTCATTTTACACTAAAATGTAAATTCTGTGACCTTTTCTTTGCATTTGCTTCATCAAAAAAAGTTGTAAATGCACCAGTCATAAATACCAGGCTAGTATATGGTATGCGGCAGATAGGCAAGGGTTTTGCTGGTGCATTTAAATTATGCACAACATTAAATTTGCCTCGACTGACAAAAACTGCTTTCAAAAATCAGGAAGCAAAGCTTTTAAAAGTGGTTCAGGAAGTAGCTGAAAAATGCTGCTACTGAAATTGTGGATATAAAACAAAATTTTTCATCTGATTTTGTAAAATGTGGCATATCTGTGGATGGCACATGGCAGCGTAGAGACTATACGTCTATGAATGGTTGTGTTGCTGCAATATCAGTTGATACTGGTAAGGTGTTAGACGTAGAAGTTATGTCGTCCTACATGTAAGAGACTTCAGACTATGCCAAGAAACTCTGAATATGAGTCGTCAAAAGCCGACCACATATGTCAGTGTAACTTCACGGGATATTTGTCAAAAATGGAAATTGTGGGGGCTTCACGAATATTTCTTCGTTCAGAAAAAAACCGCAGACTTCAATACACGCGATATTATGGGGATGGTGACTCAAAAGCTTTCATGAGTGTGAACGGCACTTATGGAATGAACAGTGTGACAAAGTTTGAGTGCATTGGCCATGTACAAAAGAGAGAGTGGGCTCGCGTCTAGGAAAGCTAAAAACAAAAACTAAAGGACTGTCTGGTAAAGGCAAATTAACTGATAATTTTATCGACCGACTTCAAAATTACTACGGAATTGCTGTACGCAGTAATGTCGGTAACTTAAATGCCATGCAGCAAAATGTAATTGCTGCGTTATATCACTGTGCATCAAGTGATAAGAAACCGATGCATGGTCAGTGCCCAATAGGGAAAGACAGCTGGTGTTATTTTCAGCGGGGGTGGCAAATGGAACAAAATGTACTACAAAATATGCTGGTTTATCAAATGATGTTTTAAATAAAATTAAACCAGTATATTTAGAACTATGTGACAAACAGATATTAAGTAAGTGCTTACATGGACGCACGCAAAATGCAAATGAGTGTTTTAACGGAATAGTCTGGCAAAAAGTTCCGAAAGATGTATTTGTTTCGCTCAAAACAATTAAATTTGGGTTGTATTATGCTGTTATACATTTCAATGAGGAATTAAATGGGTGCCTCAAAGTTTTTAATAAGATGAATATTGAAAATCCTGGGGTGTTTACCTTACGGGGATATAAACATTTAGATAAATGCAGAATCCTTGAATCGATTCATAACGCAGACCCCAAAACAAAGAAACATAGAAAAATTTTAAGAGCCCTTAAAAAGAAAAAAATTATTGTTTTAGAAGTTAAAGATGGAGAGAATTATAAATCTGGTGCATTTTAATAAGAAAGTAAGTGTTTTTCTTGTAATCAGATTAGTTTAATGTTATTTTTGTCGTTTTCTCAAAATGAGTTTTTTTACATTTTTTCTTACCGCAAAACACAATATATCAAAAAGTTATGCTTGGATGAAATAAAATTATATATATATATATATATATATATTTTAAATACTAATACAGGGAATAGACCTCTCTTAAGATTTTATGTTGAGTAGAAATTTTTTTATACAGCAATAAAGTGAAAATTACAATAGCTTTTAAAGAAAATTTCAACGTTAAGAAGCTCGAAACACAATAGCTTCTCACGTAATTGTTATATTACCAAAATAAGTGCCTATTCCCAAGATAAGTTTGTATGCTATATTATTCAATTTACAAAATGTAAATATATTTATTTTATTTTCAGTTATCATGTTTTGCGTAAAGTGTTATTTTTGCTTATTTTTTCATAAAATACCCCTTTCACAGAAAAAATGTGCACTAACAAGACTTTACTTGTGTGTTTTTCTGATTTTAAAGACCCATAAGGTCATAAAATATGAAATAACAGGCAAAATTCAGGTTAATTCAAAAAATTTTCTTCGAAGGTGTTCTGTTACCTTAAAATATTACATAAATGGTATCCAAAACAACAAGAAAACTGATTTTATATTTTTAAACATGAAATTTGTGTATTTTTTGGTATGTAACAAGTTTCGTGCAACGAAAAAGGTCATTGCATTTTGAGATACATTTAGTTACATTTTACTAAGAAACTATTGAACACTAAAGCTTTAAAATTTGTTTGTGCATTAAATAAACATTTATCTTTATACAGAAGTGAATTTGTTTTTTTTTTAAAAATTGATCAGCCTATTTAAAAATATAATTTTTGCAGAGTACAATAAGGAATTTAATAAAAATGCTCCTTTTCTGTGTTACGACATATGCTTTTTAGCTAAATGTCTGAGGAATATTTCAAAAATTTCACTTCAGTATACACAAGAATATATATGAAATATAAAATAAAAATTTCCAGTTCACGCATACAGTAGATTTATAGAAAAGAGAAAACACAGTTTAGAAAAGAAAATTTTTAGAAAACAGTAGCTTTTGGTATAAAATTTTACCTCATCAAAAAGATCCTGCACTGTGGCCGGTTTTTACCTTATTTTTCTTAATATTATCTTTTTTTCTTTTTCTTCTTTTATCTTTTCTAAATTTCTTCGCTCTTCCAGAAAAAGCATACACTGCTTTCATTAAACTTTCGCTATCAAGAATTTTCATGGCACTTACCGAATATATTCTCCAGGCTCGATTCCCATTTTCTGCAGCATTTTTAATTTGGATACATTACCATCATTAAAAGAACAAACAGCATCATAAACACCGAGTGAAAGTGTTTCAATCTGTACAGATGTTGTTTTAGGAACACGTGACCGTATGACATAATGAAAACTTTCATTCGGGTTTTGTGTTTTTGCATGCAAACATTTTCTCAACAGATCAGGATGGGAAAGATCTCTAAATATAGGACGCATTGCTTCTACAACAGCGACCGGAAGACTATTTTTAAGTTTGTAAGACTTACCTGATGCTTCAGCCTTTTTATATCCACACCATGAATCTTCACCAACAGGACAAAAACCATGTTGAGGATATTCATCTGTTGACAGCTTATACAGAAAAATGGCCCAGATATCTTGCCGCATGTTCTGAACACTGGTGTAATTTCTCCGAATAGCTGATCCATAGTAAAACTGTAAGTTATCTATTTCATTCTCAGTCAAACGATTTTTTCCACTTAAACACTTACCGTCTGACAAGATTTGCCCTTTCAATTAAGTTTTTAATCGGCGTAATCTTGTTCCCATGCGCTTCATGACATGTCCAATGCACTCCAATTTTTCAAATGGGTATTCATCTCCATAGATGTTTTTCTTTCTAACAGCGTCAAATGCTTTGCAATCTCCATCCCCTAAGTAAGTAATATATCGGGCATTATGGAAATCTAATGACCTTGAAAAATTTTAGACGCATCTTGAATTTCCATGGCTCCACTAGATCCAACGTAATTCCTTTTACAATCCTTTTGATGAGAAGGTAAGTTTTTACATATGCAATCTTTTGAAAGAATACCAACATCTATCACCTTACCTGTATCAATGCTGGCCACAGTAACTGCACCATTCAATAATGAGTAACCGCGCTTCTGCCATGTCCCATCTACAGCGACTGCAATATTATTATTACCTTTATTTTCACAAATAGCTTCCTTCGCAGCATTTTGAATGGAGTCCTCGTAAACAAGTTTTGCAGCATTTAAGATTTGCTTACCGTAAGGAGAAAACCTTGTAGGTGGTTGAGGAAGATTCATTATGCCGCAAAACATTCTCCCAGCTTCTGCGCATTTTCCAATGGAACGCATAGCATATACAAACCTGGTATTTTTTGTAGCGATTTGCGATCCTTCATGAAAATTTGAAGAAGAGAATTCTACACGATATGGATAAGCACAACATTTCAGGACAAATGTAACAGCCATTCCAGACTTACCTTTTAAAACTTGCATGTTTAAGCCACTGTTACACATTTTACAGTGAACTTCATTCTTGAAAACAAATGCCAGAATATTCAAATTCATAATGGCATTAATAATACCTACACTTTTGTCATAGGAAGAAAAACTTCCATTTAAATTGGGAACTTGCTTTTCTTTTGCATATGTATCCTTTGATTCATGTGCATGTCCAGCTTGAGGATTGGCATTACTGTAGTTAGTATTTAGAGTATTGTTAGTATGGTTGAAAGTATTCTTACCTTTATAAAACGTACCTTTACGTTTTTTGAACACTTTCGTAGATCTTGGCATATTGAAATTTTTGATATTCAGAAATTTTAAATATCGAAATATTTAAAACGCTAACAAGAAAAACGTGCATTCCTTCCAAAATAGGTAAACAATCCTAACAGGTACGCTTGCAGTCAATCTACAGTTAATTGCGTATGAATAAATAAAACAGAGAGTGGCTTTGGAAAAGCTTCCCAGATTTAAAAGATCAATGTTTACATTTCTATCTGTCAAAGGGGGAGTGGCTCATCAGCTGATTATTTTTTAAAAATCATTTTAACATACTTTTAATTAGTAAAATGGCAAGTACGTTACATCATTGGAAAGGTCCTGATTTGTGGATTTTAGAAATATCAAAAACTCAAAATCGACTTCCCGAAGGTGTTTACCTTACTGAGTTACTCCCCTTAAGTTTTAGTTTGATATTAATTACATAAAAGCTTCTTGAGCTTAAATGAATGATACTATGTTTATATTCATGCAGTATTTTATATGTTATATCATTTTAAAACTGAAATATCTTTATTTTAAATTTGCATCATAATCACTTTGAAGCACTTTGATTTTTTAAATAAATAGCAAGAGAAGGAAATTCTTGTGGATTTGGATAGGATAAAAAGGAAAGTTACTTTAGTAAGTATTTTCCCAATGTACGAGTTCCCTATCCCAATTTTGTTAAAAATAACCAAGTTCAATGAATATTTGTTGTAATTGACTGATTTTCTAAACGCCATTTTATATTAATTTATCTTATGGTCATTATTTAAATTAGAGTATTTATTTAAAGGATTCTGTTTTAAAAGAAAATAATATCTGAAATATCACGTTAAATGTTTCAAAGCACTGAAATTCTTAAATTCGAATTTCTGTTAATTTACACTTTTAAAATTAATATTTACATAGCTTTAATAAGTATGAAAAGTTTTAAAACTGCAAAATATGGTCGCTTTTTCAAACATATTTTTTTGATATAAAATTTATACTTTTGAAAAAGTTTGATAAAAGTTAGTAAAATTTCCACATATTAAATAATGCATACTGGCACCAGCAGTAAAATACTTTTAATTTAATCGAACCAAAAGTGAAACAGAATGCAAATTATAAGTATTGGAAGGATATTTTTTTTATAATTAAAAGGGAAAAAATCAGGTTTTTTCACTGACTTTCAGGAAGTGTGTAATGAAGACAGTATGTTATTAAAACCTGAGATTCTCATAACTGCATTATATATATATAATAATAATTTTATAATTCCAGTGTATTCTTTACAAGTAGCATTTACTTGTGGAAGGATTATATTTATTTAGTTGTTGTTTATCAGATATTTCCCTTGTTTAAAAATTCATTCACTAGATTAAGTGCATTTCAAAATTTTTTCTAAGTTTAAAAGCTTTGGAGGAATGTGCATACATTAAATTCAATACTTTTCGCAAATGTAATTTATACCACAGGAAGGAGTTTTACAGGAAATCGATGGGAAACAAATTCCTAAAAAGCTATATTGATTTTCGTAAAACTACACTCACGATCCTTGCTCAGCAAAATATAAAGTAAGGAATTCTTCGTACATATATTTGTTGAAAAAATAGAAACATAAAAAAAACGTATTTCAATATCGAGAGAAATATAAACAAAAATCCATTTGCATGTACGTGAAGAAAAAGAAACATTTTTAGATTGCATATGATTTCAAGGGAGGCTATAAAATTGCGTTTAGCTCAATTGTTGATTTTTTCCCCTTGTCTGGTTTTCCTTGGCAAACTATTTTCAATGTACGTATATTTTTGCTATTATTGGTATTTTGTTTTTAATGTTAGCTTTAATAATTGTCTATTGTAAGTTTTTTTAACATTCTTTCTTGTTTACGTTTTATATGACACTAAGAAATCCCCTGGGTTTTTTAATGAAACTAATATTAAATATTTGTAATTGTGCTAAAAAATTGAAATAATTTCCAAAAACAAACTAAAAAGTCAAAAATTTAAATTTTTAAAGTGTTGTCCATATGAATTTTCGCTATTATTTTCAAAAAATAAATAAAACACAGTAAGGAATAATATATGTGTATGTGCTCATTTGAGTGCTTGTGTGTGTAAGGGAGTTCATGTGTGTGTGCCTACTTGTTTGCTAAAAAAGTATTCCATTAGCGACATGATGATTCTTTTTAACATGGATGTATAAGTATCCATACCTGTGTTTAATGAATGTTAACTTCGGTCTCAAAACATATTTTTACTATGCAATTAGCTTTGTTGAAAAAGAATAAGTGGTGGCTGATCTTTTCTTGTTATTGAAACTGTAGTACCCTGGAGACACAGTAATCACGATACTATCATGAAGTTAACGAAGGCACTATAGTTAATTGAATTAATTCAAAATTGTTCTCACATCATCGGTATGCATTCAGCTGGCTAGTCATACCAAATATGGGTCCCGATGTGCCCGAATGTGTGTGCATGGTCTTTCAAAGCGCTTGGAGCATATGTAGATTTAAGGGACTTTTTGGAGGAAGGAATGCTCTGGGTGGTCAAAATGCTCGAAAACAAGATAAGATGAGATGACTGAGTCATAGACCAAAACTGACCAGACTGACGCAATTGTAGATTATGAAATGTATATATATATACTAAAATCTTTTCTATAACATCTATACATATTACCTTCCACCTTTTTGAAGGGCTTCTTTATTGTGGGGATTAACTTTCTCACAGCAGTCTTTAAAAAGTTTGTCTTTTTCTCCACACAATCATCAGAATTGCCTAGCTTAGTCTCATTAGGAAATGTTATGACAGCTAATAACCTGCCATTGCATAATGTTCAGCAAATAACCCGGCTTCGAGGACCTCTATGTTAGATGGGACAACCTCGTGTTTCGAACCAATTTCTGGCATACATACCTTATTCTAGGATGATGGTTCAAAGGGGTATTTTCTTACCACAGAAAAAATATTTTTTAATCATCTTCCGAAGAGCATTCTTTCAAAACAAAGTTCACTTCTTGGTCAAGTGAGAGAGTGAGAGAATATTAACGTCGCGCTGATTAGTAACACGAAGGCTTTTGGCAACTGTCCGCGTAATTTTGAACCATGGTCAAGTGACGCGGACGACACCTGAGCTGGCACCCCCCCCCTCTCCTAACTACCATACTACAACAACGGGAGGACGTTTGAGCTCTCGACAGATTTAACGTGCATCGCTCCCCTACACAGCGGATCTTTAGTGGTACCAGGATCGAACTCATGACACGCTAACTTCTTCGTCGAATTCATTATCTTACGTAAAACTCCATGCAGACCTTTTTCTTATCATATAATGTCACGCTCAGAACCACTTGCATGTCTCTTTGGACTGTTTTATTTTTCTTCTTTTTTTACAAAATGATTCACTACATTTCATATTAATCAGACATATATGACACATAGTACACCACTAATTTTAGGTCCCACAAACAGTCAAAAATGTGACCAAATAACTAAATAACTCCCAGAATGTTTCACGAAAAAGATACAAGAAATAGCTATTACTACTTATATTAAAGTATACAAGCTTAAAATGCCATCAGGAGCTTTTTTTTTTAAAAAAAATGACATTAATATTTTGTATAATATGACTAATGGCTTTGTATTTTTAATCCTTTCATTAGCTTTGTAGAAGCCTTAAAATTCTTTGAATAAATAAAAAAACCCAGTTTTCGTAGTAAGGAAGTATATATAAAGAGAGTGAGAGAAAGGGGTATAAAATTAATGAAACAACAAAACAGTTATATTAAACAAAATCAAACTTTTTTACATATAAAGATACATGAAAAATTAGAGAATGTGATATGTGAGGTTTTAATATTCAATGCTTAACGAAATTAAAGCATTGACTGCTACAAATTTCTATTCTAGCTATGAATTTCTATAGCTCAGCTTACATGAAAAAATTTAACTTAATAGCCGTATGAGAGAATATACATCTTAAAATGACTATTTACGATATATATAATCACTTTTATACTATAAAGCCGTCATTAAAAGTTTCAGCAACCAAAAATATGAAATATATATCTAAAGTTTACTTAATTAGCATATTTTTTTCTGACAAGTAAAGCTTATTGCTGATATCGTACTTAAAGTTTGATCTCCCAGAATATTTTATGTTTCGAATTCGAATATCAATATTTTATTTTCAATGGATAAAAGAAGGTTCTCACACATATAGATCTGTATCTAGTATTGTTTTCTATGATGACTGTGTAAAAATTCCGCACTGTTCGCAGTACTGCATTAGTGATGAAAGTAATTACGTCTTTTAAAGTTGCATATATTAAAGAATCCTCTTTTTTATGAAAATATTTTTCCTAGCACCAGAGTTTAAATATCTCCATCATTATTCAGTATTTTTTGTTATATGTAATAAAATTACATTGTATATCGCCACTCGATGTTTCATAATTGTCCGAATAAAATAGTTTGTTAAGGAAATTCTGAGGTGATAGCCAATTTTTATATTTAATATTAAAATGTTTTCTAAGCTATTATCCCCTAAAAAAGATTCAAGGATTATTTATATTTAATGTTAAACCTAACTAATACTCAAATATGAATTTCCTTTTTTATATAATATTTTAAAAATTTATTTGGAAATTTTATCTATATACAGGGAACGGCATATTAACCTTCTCTGTTTCAAAGGGCAGTTACGAACCAACAAAACAAGATACAGAGAAAAGTATTTTATTGATGAACAAATACGATGAGATTTTACAATAATTGGGTGTAAAAAATATATTCGATAAATGGCATCCTCCACAATGGTGATACATTGACGAAGCTTTCCCGAAAGTTCTTCAGAACATTCTCCTGGCGCTGTTTGGATTTCGCCTGATGAGGCCCACTTGCACTTGTCAGACACTGTGAATAAACAAAATTTTCTCTACTGGGCAGCAGAAAAACCTCCTAAAGTGTACAAACATCGTCCTACAACCCTGCAAGGATTAAAGGAGGCAATCACTCAGGCAGTGTCTGCCATTCCACCGGAAATTACATGAACTATAGACAACTTTCGAGAAAGACTTCGTCAATGTGCCACCATGGTAGGATGTTATTAAGTGGATATAACTTTTAAAACCAATTAATGTAAAGTAGCAGCGTATTTTCTGTTCACTAATAAAAGGATTTTTTCTGTATCTTGTTTTGTTTGTTTGTAACTTTGAAACAGAGGAGGTTAATAAGCTGGACCCGATATTACTAATTTTAAGACTCTTCTGAAACTTAATTCAGTATTTAACTTGATTTGATCCTTAAGAAATTGTTAACGTTTTAAGGACGTTTTCATAAAGTACATAAATTACTTCAGTAAAAATTTTATTATAATATTGAAAACACAAATTTACCTTGTTATTATTGTTATTAAAAATTAAAATCGTTTTATTAAATATGTCTAATCTTAATATGTGTTCATTTATGAACATTTACATGTGTATTCTATTTTTTGAAAACATAGAGCATTGGTATGTGTTAATAAAAAAAATTTTCGTATTTTTATAAACAAATTTAATTTTAAATATGTGTGCATCATAAGCAATATTGTTTTCCTTTTTTTTGTTAATTTGTCGAAACATTTCTTAGATGAAATCCATTTTAGTTATATACCAGGTTAGCGAGAAATAAGGTGTACACTTCAGAGGGCTCTAGAATCCGTTCTATTGGTACAAATGAAATACAACTTGAACTGCAGACAATTCAATTTATACAATTTACATTTATTAAATTAAAAAAGTGTAAAATTCTACAGGTAGATACTCTATAATACAAATGGTACTTATTTTTATATATTCAAAATCAGAAATAGCATACAGCGCGTGTCTTTTAACATTATTTTTTGGATAAAAGAAAGACGGAAACACACACACACATTACAAGCAGTAACTGCTTCTCTTCCTCATACCTATGGATCTTTTGTATCCAGTTTGGCTCATATTTATTCAAGATACTTCAAATATTGTGAATTATTTTTTCATTTATTACACTGCTTATTAGAGACAGCACATTTGTTTTAACTTCTGCAACTCCCTCCCCTCTTGGTTCTTGCTTTTTAACTTTTCTATCCTGGTTCAATATACCGAAACAGTTTGTGCATGGCATAAATGCATGCACTACGCTTGGAATGCTTGGAGAATTCCTACATCGGTTTGTCTTGATTTTGAAATTTCATAGTTATAGTTAAAAAAACGCTATTCATATCAAATAAAGAACATCGGATATATGAAATAACGTTTCATGATCTAGTTCATTGGTGAAGATTACTTAGATAATACATAAGTTTATAGAAAGTTAAAGAGTAAAATGAAACAAACAAGGAGTCACTTCGAATAAATTGTATAGCTTTTGTTACTATATAACAGTTCACAAGCATTTATGATATTTTTTACTCCTGAATATGAAGTCTTAGTGCTCAGAAAGTTTATTGTGATCTGCTTATGGCAAATTCGAGTAGAATGAAATAGGAATGCGCAATAGGAATTTAACAATTATCGTACATAGTTTTTATGTAGATAATTCGCACATTATTTGCAAGAAATATGAGGTGGTTAAGACTATCTGATTAGATAGTAAAAGTTGTACTGAAAACATCTTTCAAAACTTTTAAAAGGTTACGAAATTAATCTAACTGTTTAATTAGTATTATATGAATTTACATTAATTATAGCAATCTATAAAGAATGATATGTATGTATCGAAATACATAAAGTAGGAGCTTGATTTCAAACTACCAAGACTTCACCTCTTCCGAATTTTTCAATTTAAAAAATCTATTGAGAGAGTTGCTGTTTTGAGAAAAAAAATTTAAATCTTGTAGTTTTATACAATGTATTTTCAAACTCTAGATATAACTATAAAATCTCCCCTCTTGATGACCATTGTTACCAAATAACCGAGATTTTAGAAAAATGCTTGTCGCTTCCCTTTAAAAAGTTCTGGGTTTGAAACGAAACAACAATGAAAATTATAGTACATTACAAAAACTTTATAATAGCCTGTGACAAGTCTGGTTCGAAAAAAAACTGGACTAGAAATATGTCATTTCTGTCTTTCAAATTTGATGAATGAGGTAATGAAGTCTTGTTGGTGCTTTGTTAGAAATTCAACTACATAAAAGTTCACACCGTCTAGACAAAAACTATTTTTTTGCTTAACATGGTATTGTTAAAACTTTGTGAGCCCTTTTATTGGTGATGCCAATTACCACTGTAAATTTTATAAAGAAAAGAGTAAAAAGAAGAAAACATGAATCACATTTATGCTTATGAGTGACAGACATATCACAATAACATATTATACAGCAAAAATGAGTTTGAGGATATGAATAGAAGCCTTAAAAAATACTCTAAATTTGTGTACAGGGGAAAATGATGATGATGTCAAAATTAAGAAGCGAGTTATGTTGTCTTATGAATAGTTTCATCAATATTCTTAATCTTACTGTTAGAAAAAATGGAATTTTACTTTAAATTTATGTCTGAACGAAATTTTGTTTCCTTCAGATTACGAGACATTAATGATTTTAGTTTAAAATATCCAAGTACACACATTTAATGTGTAAGTAACAACATATGTTTTGCAATTTATTTCAAATTGAGACAAAACTGCATGCGTGTTTTATTTAAGACATTTTCAGTTATTTGTATTTAAATGGATATTAATGATAATATATTTTAAAAGATTGATCATTATTACTCATATTGAAATAAAAATATATTTCTCAAATTTAGCAATGAGTTGCATACTTTTGAAGATAACAAATATTTAAAGCCAATATTTTTCTCGAACTTCGGCATTTTCCTTAAGAAAATATGTTCAAGAATTTACCACATTACATTTTGAAACGTTTCATAAATTTATGTCTGTACAATCTTTTTTTATTTGATAAATAAAAAGTAAGCTGATTATAAAAGGAAGCTTCATTTCAAGAGCTTCAACCGTTAGACTGGGAAAACGAATACATTTCTTTCTTTCCGGTATTTTAAAGATGAAGAAATTTGAAAGAATCTGAAATACCTCAGATTGCAGAGAGTGACTGAAAACTGCTATAAAAGAGATCATAAAAGCAAATTTTACTTTTTAATCAACCCATAAAAAGAGGATTTGATTTAAATGAAGGGATACACTTAAAGAATAGTGTGATACAGAAAAAATTCATGGTGCTGATGTGGCTTGACAAAAAAAAGATTTAGTTGTATATAATAAAAAAATAAGTTTGTATAAATTCGCTATTGCAAATGCTTGCATTAATATAAATTTGAAATATATTTATGAGCGTAAGCGCATCATTAAAATTTAAGATGTTTCTAAGATGCCAATAAAATGTTAGTAATGATGCGTTTTCTGCAAATTAAATTTCATAATACTGGCTCTTAGCATAATAAATAACGAACATATTTGGGAAGACTCAATTACGCATTCTAAGGAAAATAGATTATTCAAATGCAAGATATTTTGCAAATTTATTACGAAAAAGGAAATTCATACTGTATACACAACTTTTTCTTACTAAAATAATTATTATGTACAGAATAATTATGATATCTCTCAATCAGTCAAAAAAATTGAATTAATTTTAAATGTCTAATTTTTTGTATACTTATATAAATATCTTTTTGTTTATTTATTTTTACGTATAAGCGTTTTCCACAATTGGTATTTGACTGTTAAGGACTCAATTTAAATTCAAATAACAAAAGTAAGGCTTGAAATGTTCGCTTTTTATTATATAACAACATATTTTTATTTGATATAAAATGTCTATCAGAGATATATACTATGTTTTAAAAGTACTTCATCTTAGTTAACATTTCTATAAAACGTCTATTGAATTTTTTTATTAAATATTGAACTAATAAGAATATTTATGACATTCTGATACACATGAAGATTTCTTTTCAAATTATTTGCATTTTTTCCATTGTGAAATTTCTTTTTAGAAAAATATTGGTATGTCATATTTTTTAATATTTGTCTAGAGCGACTGTTTATTTTAAGCACCAAATTATGTTTTCTGATTATTAATATATATTTAAATTTTTCGTCTAAGCTGGCGTATCGTTAAAACCCTAATCTCTTCAAATTATGCCATAAGAATTTAATGCTCCTGTGCAGATTTTTTATAAAAATACGGTTGGGTCATTCTTACAAACACTTCAGTTCCGCGCAAATCTGCATAAATTGTACTTTTACCATAGCTTTTTTAATCAGTAGTTGCTTATATCACTTCTACACATTATGTCATATTAACTCCTGTTTTACTTTTAAGAAATTTGGTCCAATTCTAATATATGCGATGAAATGCACGTACAAAAGGATTTTGGTCAATAACCATCTGTGTTAAGCGAGTGAAACTAACAGATGCATAGTAAAAATAGTTTCAGTCCTGCGTCCACGCTGCAGGTTTGAACGTGCTCTTCCTTCTTCTATGTGATTTCATCACTTGCCTTTAGATTTAGTGTCGATGATGAGGGTGAGGTTCTTCCCATTTCGGTCAGCAGGAGCCATTGATTCTGATAGATACCGCTCATCCAAAAACGTCGATATTATGACTATGCACTATTTCGTAAGTTTTGATTTTTTTTCTTGCAAAATAGTTCATTTTCCCCTTTTATATGAAAATAATTTGAAACAAGTATCTTGTAACTTCTGTTTGATATTCGTTTTTTTTTTTTTTTTGCTGCGAGTTGAGATGAATCTGAGAGATGCCGCGCGCTCAGCCAACGACTCTATTTTATACAATCTCCAATGTAGCTGGAATAAACTCCCAAATTATGTATGCAGGAATCAAATTCACTCAGATCATCACGCAAATATCTAGAAAAACTTGTCACGAACTTTTGAAAGAGCACCTGCAAAGACGATCTGAGTGCAACTTTCCCATACCCGTTCATTTTGACTCAGGCTATATCTGAAATACAACGCCCTATTCACGATGAAAAACCAATATAAATATCAGCAGGAACTTAAAAGAGAAGGTAATGTTCCCACTTGTCAGGGCATTAGAAATGATTATTACAGTTTTGTATTGCAGTATATGAAAAATCCGTGTGTCTGGAGAAATGTAAAGTGGTTTGTGAAGACTGCAACAAACCATCTTAAAATGTAAAAAGTGGTGACACAGTGATAAGCAATTGTTTTGCTTTTGATGGGTATTTTCTTTTAAATATTTAAATTTCGGATTATATCTTATGTCAAATACATTTTTAATGTCAGATCTCATCAATCAAATGATTAAACGTAAGTATGAGGTGATGCATATGAGAGATTCCACGTGCCTGTGTGGATGGAGCTTTTTGAAGCGCGCCTAACGAAGGATTAATGAATATATATTTGTTTGTTTAGGCTTTGTTTATTTTTTCTTCTTACCAAAAGTAGTGTCTACAAGAATAAGACACAAAATTAGCGTTAAGTTAGAGAAACAATCTCTCATCTAAGGTACTTGCCAATTGTAATGTATTTTTAAGCCATTTTATATTTATTTTTAAATGACCGATATATTCCTTTTTTTACTTTACCATTGCATTTCATACTAGATAATCTAAAACAAAAAAAATCATAACATTTTTAATAAGCGTAATAAAAACTATAAAAATATAAACACTAAATTTTTTTAATGTTTTTTTTCTAAACATTTATAATATTTAAATAATGTCATTTCCATCATTATTTCACTGGCTGTAAAAAAAAAAGGATAATCTTTTTTTTATCATAGTATTAAGAGAAATAAAGTTAAGATGAAACATTTATCGCAATTAACCAAACGAGAGGAAAATATTATGAGTATTAATACTTTATTTTCATAAGAGCACTCGTTTATTAAGGGGATATAATTCAAATATTTGACCTAAGAAGTTAAGTATTTTAATTATTCTTCAAGAAATATAATCTAGTTTATTTAATTTCAAAAGCTGAGCAAACAAAGATGTGCTTAATTGTTTCCTTGTAAAAAACTAATAAAGTTCCGAAAGGAAACAAAATCAGTAATGGGAATTTTTAATATCCGCTTTCATTTTTCTTTATATTTGAAAAAGGTAATAAGTTCCTAGAAGGAATCAAAGAGTATTTATTTTAACAAAAAAGTATAACTATATTCAAAAATGCATTTTTTCTACTAATACAAGTCTTAACTAATATGGATATATATATTAATATATATATTTCAAGTTATTCTGCTTAAATATTTTAATACTTGATTTTAAAGAAAGTCCTTTAGTAAAAAATGGAAAAAATTTAGAACAGCTTAACATTGTGTCTTAATTTTTGTGTTGGGCCGGCTGGGTGGCTTGATTGGTTTGTCGTTGGCCTTCCGTACCCAATATTGCGGGTTCGTCCCCGGAACAAGTCGGTGGATTTTCATGATGCTGAAAATTAATAGATGCCATCTAGTATGATTATGCTGCATGTAAAAGATCCTTAGAGTGTCTATTTGGCTTAGGTGCTCTCGGCAAAATTAAATCCTAGTACAGGTTTGCATCGTTAAGAACTCAGTTGCCTCCCTCTGGGGAGGAAACTGGAGATCAAAATTACTTGCGCTGAATGGTATCCGCCTATAGGGTGTCGTACTAAAAAGAGATAACAGGTTCCGGGGAATGTACGAGATATACAAAGTTAAAACACTAATCAACAGGACATTAGAAATAAATATTAAAAAAACTTTTTTGTGTTAATATTAATAATGTAATATTATTTTGTTTTAATATTAGAAAAAGTATAGATGGCATTCGAATTATAATCACTATTCATATTACAGCGAATGTCCTTTAGACGAATAAAAAAATCCTAGCTTCAGCTGTTAACTATATTTTACTTTCTAAAGAATTTATTTCTGAAAGTTTTAAGCATTTTTTGACTATCTCAAGTGAAAAAAGAATATTTGTAAATAATTCAAACACGAAAACTGAAATATCAAAACTATTGGTCTCCAATCATAGCCTTTTTCCACATTTATTTGAAAAAAAATATATAAAGCTTTGATAGGTATATTGAGTAGAGGAGAGAAAACAAACAGATCGGAAAAAAATATCTGGAAAGTTTTTATAGATTGGGAAAAGGAAAACTTTCTGCTTTGTAATGGTCTTTTGAACAATTTATGAGTGTTTCTATTGATCTCAACTCAAAATCAATACACCCCTAGACAGCATTATAGGTTATAATAAATCCTAAGTATGCGGACATCAACCCAATAATAGTAACCAAAAATCAAAAATTATTAACTCTGTTTAATGATTGCCATAACTTTACTTCAATTTATGACCATGTAATTATAAACATCGATTTATAAGCACTCGTAATAATAATGTTTAAATATAGCTTTTACGACTATTTTTTCCAAAGGAAGGACTACGAAAAAGGATCTTAACCCTCCTAGCGGTTTGAACGTCTTTTTCCGCACGTCTAGAGATGCTTTGAAAACGCACCACGCGTCTTTTTCTGACTTCAAGAGAGTGCTTCAAAAGCGGGTAGGCCGTGTTTTCCTGAAATCCTTTCCCCTCTTTTATGGTTTAACACCATGAAAGATAATTAGGGAGGGTTGCGACGACACAATGGTCACTGACAGGAAGTTTTATGGCTCTCGGGGAAACCTGTGTTTTGACCCTGAAGCAATCGTAAAAAAGTTGGGAAGAATTTCTTTAGACCCCTTAGTGAACGAACTATAAGTTAGTGTTTGTAATTCAGCTTCATTTGAGATATTATTGCGTTTGAATTAAATAAATTCTTTTTGTACTTTTAGCAATTTAACTTTTTTTTAATCAAGTTTTGAAAAATGTTCCAACGTTTAAATAAAATGTTATATAACTCACTTTTGATTTTATATTAATTTGAAGTTTTAATAAGTTGGGACTGTAATCTGCTATTTTATATAGTTGGACAAATAACTTTTTAAGTATATTCTCTTTGCTTGATTAACTCGTATTATTTTCTTCATCTTAAAATGATGAAACGGAAAATTAAGTTTTTAAAATATATAAATCTATATATAATATCTAGAACTATATTTAATTGCTTCATTTTTCTTCTCTTAACCAATGTTTTCAGTTTTTAAACCATGATTATTTCATTATAAGGTGTCAAAAAAGTTAATAAGAAACCGAACGCTTCAAATTTTAAAACCTTTTAAACTTTCCAACTACTAAAAATGAATAATTTTTAAACTTTTGCATCAAATTATTGGAAAAAATTCTTACGTTTTCATAAAAATAATAATGGAAAAACTAATTCAGATCCATTATTTTTTATTTTATTTTAAAGCCAGATGTTCAGGGTGCGTATTGTTACAATACACCAAATTATATTTGAATTTTAAAAAAATGCTTGAGTTTCAGTTTACTTCAGAGAAAACATGAATGAGGGGTTTTTTTTTTATACCGATTCATATTTTTAACCTTGAATATTTGAATAAATAGTAATTAAAAATATTCGGATGCATTTACAGTTGACATTTACGCATATAAATAAATATAAAGGTAAATTTTTAATTTTTTTAAAACATATTTGTTTATGCAAAATTTCTAAATATTTATTTTTTAAAGCTAACTGAAGAACAAGTAATTAAAATCTGGATATCTATTATAATTAACATTCAGAAAATATCCAGATTTTCATACAAAACTAGGAATTTTATATTGGAAATTGTATTTGAAATTTCAGAAAAAAATATTTATGTATCGTGCACATACTCAGTTAAAAATTATTTACCATAAGTACTAACAATTCTTCGAATAAAATATTAAATTAAAATTTTAACATAAGAATCTTAAGCATTTTAATGCATTTCGTAAATTTCATACAATTCGGTTAAAACTGTATGTTAAGAGCAAAAGTTATGCTGAAAAATTTGATGAATATGCAATAAATTTTTAAGTAGAAGCAATACTGAGAAGCTAAAACACAGGAATGGAAAATTATGATCATATCTATAAGAGTTTTTGAAATATCTGTTTTAAAATTCAGAAAAATCTCTGCATTAAGTTATACTTAATATTAATTAAAAAGTCAACATAAATATAATGTAATGTTTGAAGACGCGTTCATGTACTATTAAAAAAATTATAAAGGGCATTGTTGCGAATGTTAAGAATTTCAAATAATTTTAAATTCAGATTTTAACAGATTGACGTAGAAGAAAAAAACGAACATCTAAATACATGATGCAGTCTGCAATACATAACCTTGATAAACAGAAGACGGCATTTTCACTTGCTAGAGCAGAGCTGGTTTAGGTAGGGGTGAGCTGGGCAAAAAGTGAGGGCCCAGCGGTTTTGACGGGTGCCGCACAAGAAATTGCAGTTTTCAGGAAAAATCATAATAATTACAAATACAAAAATAAGTCTTGCAGTTTTTTCATACATTTTTATTAACACGAATTGGGAATTGATTTCTAATATACTTTCCCCTCAGGGGCTCGCCTTCTTTAGGTGAGTACGGGTGTCACAATCCGAGGTGCCCTAGTGATCTTTTCCTTTTTCCACGGGGTTTACTGTCTTTGGTAAACACGAGCTTCACGAACCCGGGGTACCCTAGTGATCCTTCTCTATTTTCGACCCTCTTTCTTGTCATTCAATTCATTCTTTCTTTCTCTCTTCCCGTCTAGACCACAGATATTAAAACAAACGTTTAACGCAGTATAGCCGAAATCGGCTCTTGCGCCAATAAACCCCAAAATCGCTCACTCCAATATACTTTGTTGTGTTTCACAATATTTAAGGTAACAAACCATAGTCCTTCAGATATATTTGTTCTACTTTTTGTAAGCCGTACTCCTATTAAAACTTGTGCTTCCGAAATACACCTTCAGTAATCTGAAGAAATTATATAAACTATAACGGTTAATTTTAATTTATGCAAATTATTAAATGTTCCTATTTAGCCATTTCCGTCCAAACAGTTTACATATGAAAAAAATATTCGGATTCACCCATTCATTAGGAAATTGTATGATTCCAGCAATAAGTTTTATTTTTTACCGAATAGTATTGCGTCACTTCGGGGATACCTCTAACAGAAACGTTTATATGCTATCGATTGCAAATTAAACATTTTCCCTTCAATTGTGTTTATTTCAGAATGATCTTTTGATTTATTTTATTCATGCAATACAAGATTTAAATAAATTACTTTTTTCTTGTCAAATGTATTTGCTTAATAATATATATATTTGTGTATTATATTAAAATTTTGAACTACCCAAAATTATATGTTTTTGTTCCTCTAAAAACTCTTAGTATTTTAGAAATGGTCTTACAATCCGTGTACGGTTTATATGTTCTAAAATGAAAAATATATTTTTATAACTGAATTTTTGTGCCTCGTTTATAAAAATAAAATATTGCTTTGGGCTATAGCTTATAAATGTACTTAAATAAGTGGAGGAACAGTATTTTCACATAATATGAATATTTTTGACTGGAGTAAGTCAGATATTTATATTTCAGTTTCTTTACAATTTGAATAAAAGTTGTAAGTAATTTTATGAAGAGGATATTGAGTATAAACTACTTGGCTATTTAAAAGTAAAATGTTTTATTTTGATACCCCACAGCTCACATTCTAAAATAAGACTCATTTACAATCATATGATCAGCTTTGGTGATATTTAAATTTTCAAAAATACTCTACATGTACGAAAACATTCTTTCAAAACCATACATCACATCTCATTCTCTGTCTTCTCCACAGCAGGCATTATTTTTTTTTTACTCAAAAAATTTAATACAGCATTTCCGAATGTTATTTTTTTTAAAAATTAATATGAATACACTGCGGAATTGTCGGTTAGCTTCACTGAGCAAAATTGTTTTAAGTGTACTGTTTTGAAAGACAAAATTAATTGGGAGAAGTTTTTCTCTCATTAGAATTTGTAATGATTGAATTGTGGGAAAGTTGTATTTATCGGTAAATTTTCCGTTAACACTAAAGAAACAGAAAAATAAAAAATTAAATTTTAATAAAAAATGATTAGAAATACTTTTACATTTTGAAGAAAAATATATTCCCCCATTAATTTTTTCCGAAAAATTAATTTAACATAAAAACATTATTTATAGGATTAAAATATATATAAATTAAATGTATTGAAATCCCTCTTTATGTTACTTTAAATTTAAAATATAATTGAATAGAAGAAGATTGATTTCATTTCATAAACATAATCGTCGTACGTAACGATACTTCATTTATTCTCTTATTGTTTAAAGAGAGAGAGAGAGAGATGGTCAATTTTACTCTTTTTTACATAGTTACTTTTTTAAAAAAACATTACGATGTATTTGTGTTTTCTTAGTTTCATATTCCACAATAAATACAAGGTACTTTTTCCTGGTTTAAATCGTTAGTGAAAAATAGTTTATTTTTCTTAAATTATTTTTTTAAAATTTTGTTTTGTTTATAAAATAAAAAGTATTTTTCAACTTTTGTAACAAGTTTCTTTCTTTCGAGTTTTTATTTTTTTTAACTCTTCACTTTTATTTGGACTTAACCGATCAAACAACCACTGGACTCGCTTTTTCCACCCAAAATTCGCACAAGGCAACGTCACAGATATGAACGAGTTTTCTCCCGGTTTTAAAGCAACAAAGAGGCCGAACTGAGTAATAAAATCTCCCACCCTGTAGACCTCCCGTGAACTTTAAGGGGGAAAGGAATTAAATGTGTTGCACTTTCGAAGGAATTCTCAAGAAAGAAGTAAACGCTTTCGGAATGATTTTTTCAGGACAAGACCAAACACTCAGAGGGTTAATATTATTTCTGCGAAATTCAACATAATCCTAAATTTTCCATCGTATGTTACTTCTACATATATATACCTACTTTTATCATACATATCTATACAAATAAATAAAATAGAAGTGTATGTTTGTAATTTCAAATTAACAGCTTTTTACTTAATGCACTTAAAAGTATATACGGTACTCACATAACAAAAAACCAATTTTTAAAATTTTTGTCTGTCTGTTTGTTCCGGCTAATCTCAGGAACTTCTGGTCCGATTTTAAAAAATTCTTTCACCAATGAAAAGCTACATTATCAGCGAGTAACATAAGATATAGTTATGTCCATATTCCTACGGAAACGGGAACTATGCGGGTAAAACGGTGACGTTTCTTACTCCCCAAAAAAAGTTGGCGCAAAATTATGTATTTGGTCAATAATGAAAATTTTAATAAAAATTTTCTCACATTTGCAACGAATAACTGAAACATAGTGTAATTTAGAATTTTTACAAAGAGCAATTTTTTAAATGAATTTTTATTAAACGTCTGACGTTTATTACTTTACGTTTGTTAAATGTCAAACTCAAACTTTGAGAAATATCGCCAAGTGGCTAAGAAGTTCTCTATTCCGGCACACAATCTGTTTCTCCCACTTGTAAAGAGGGAAACAAAATACAGTTTTAGCGAATTGCACGCGCGTAATATTGAAATTCTACGGTAATATTAATTGAAGTTTTATTACTTTATAGTTTGATTAGTTTGAATAGTTTTTAAAGTATTTACTACTTTGAATTTTTTTAACCTAATTTTCATATTTCATTTATTCAAATATTCATATTTTGCACAGAATTTTTCACTTATACTAAACCTATATATTTTACATGGAGGTATTACTTTGAAGATAAGAACTATGGAGGCATCCGTACAATGTCACACACAATGTCACACGCCGAATAAAATTAGGGAGCTTTAAGCAATATTTATTTCCTCTTCGGTCTTTCTAATCCTCAAACCTTTTGATATAAGTACAAAGACTACATAACGGAAGATATTTTGCACAAAAAACACCCAAATATGCCTTTCAATGAACACATCTACAACGAAACGCAATAAAGGTTTTCAGAATGGTTAGGAAGAAGCTACATGATTTTGGAATGATTAGCTCTAGACGTGTCGACGGAAATGGCTTCGATAATGAAAACGCTTGAGAATTAAACTACGATTTTACAGCATTGCATTATCAAGTAACAGAATTTATCACTCAATTAACTCTTGAACAAGGCCACGTTTTCCAACAAGTGTTACGCAAAATAGAATCTGGCAGTGGTGCACTCTTTTTTTCTCGAAGCCCCTGGAGGAACAGGAAAAACGTTTTTGCTAAACTTATTATTAATGACCATCAGAAAAACCCAGAAGATAGCAGTTGCTATGGCTTCTTCTGGTATAGCCGCGACTTTACTGAGCAACGCTCGTACTGCACATTCCGTTTTAAAATTATTGCTTAATTTTGCATTTGAAGATTCACTCATCTGATATTTCAGAAAAAATAGCTCTCAAGGCGGGATGCTTCCACAATGTAAGCTTTTAGTGTGGGATGAAAATACGATGTCTCACAAGAAAGCTATAGAAGCGTTAAATCGGACTCTTCAGGATTTACGAAGATAGTAAAGAAATACAAAAGGAATGGTAGCTTTATTTTATATTGGCTGGTGAATTTTGAAAAACTCTCCCTGTAAGCCAGAGGAGGTACACCGGCAGATGAAATCAGTCTCTATTAAATCATCAAGCTTATGGGCAAAAGCTTATGTTAGTTTTGGATGCTTGGACGCAAATGCTGGAGGTTATATTTTACTTCCAGAGAATTTGTTATGTAGAATTTGTGGCGCGCAAGATCAATATTGGCACCTAACAATGACATTGTCCATAAAATCAACATTGGAAATTTAAACGATGTGTGGGGAGGAGGGGGGGGAATTGAAGAAATATTTATCAATGAATACAATCATGGATAAAGAACAAAGCATTTCATAGCCCACGGAGTTTTTAAATTCACTTGAACTTTCTAGTGTACCCTCACATAAACTTCAATTAAAACTAAATGTACCAATTATGCAAAATCTTGATGCTCCTCGACAATGTAAAGGAACGAGACTTTGGATCACAAAACTGATGCAGAATATACTTGGTGCCAATATTTTAACATATGTCATGAAAAGGGATAGTGTTATCATACCTCGAATTCCAAGTATCCCCACTGACCTACCGTTTCAATTCAAACGAGTTCAATTTCCAGTTTTATTGTTGCTATTAACATAGCTAACATTTCAGGTAGCAGGGATGCATTTGGAAAAGCAATGTTTTTCCCATGGCCAACTATATGTAGCTTGATCGGTGTGTCCAATGCCCAAATCTTCACATGTTTGCAACTGATGGAAGAACATATAATATGGTATACAGTAGCATCTTAGAATAATATTCTGTTTTGAGTTCTTTTAAAGAGGAATTATATATTAAACGTAGATACTTTCGATTTTTAAAAGTATTAATAGTTTAAGTTATTGAATATTTGTTGTTAATTATCATATTGAATTACGTTTTCAGTTTCTTAAAACTAAGCTCAATATTCGAATTCTTAAATTTTATTGGTTCCAGTTAAGCAATAAAAAATTACCATATTATATTACTTACTTTATTATGATAATGATTACGGCTTTGACAGTTATTTAAAGACATCAATGTGAGCGAAGCCGCGGGTAAAAGCTAGTATACAATAAATATCTTCTGTTAGAAGAAATAATCCGTAATATATACAATGTTTTTTGTTTGTTATAAAAAATGTTACGTTGCACAAAATGCAAAGTCTTTTATATCATTTTAAAGAAAATTTAATACTGGATTCAATACAAAAAACAAAATTCAAATATTTTCAACAAAAAAGTTTTGCTGGAGTAATTATTGATATACATTAAAAATTGAGGAAAGCAGTGGATTATATTAGTACTTAGTGGGGTAGCTATTTTTTTTAATTACAGATTTACATAAAAGTGTCATTGAGCTGAAAATAGTTTTAAGCTCTTCCTACCTTATTACATGATGCCAGGATAGTTTCAAATAGTTCCCTTTTATTTTATGAGTACCACATTTGGACAAGAATATTTGAAACGGTGTCACAAGTTTTCGATAGGATTGAGGCCAGAACAACAATTCAATGATCTAGAACGATACCAGTCTTTCGATTACTTTAACTGCGTGGTAAGGAGTAGAATGTTGCTGAAAAGTAAATGAAGCATTGTTATTAAATAGATCCCGGATGGAAAGTAGAAGTTTTTGTTCTAGAAAGGTATACACTACTGGCCATTAAAATTGCTATACCAAGAAGGCGGCATGCATCAGACGTGAAATTTAAACGACAGGAAGAGGGTGCTGTGCTATGCAAAGGATTAGATTTTCAGCTCATTCAGACAAAGCAGGTGCATAGTAGCGACAACTACAATGTATTTAAATGAGAAAATTGTTCCGCCGGTTTCTCATACACGAATTGCACTTGTGCATTGTTGCCTGTTGAAAAGCTGTTATGATGCATCGTGTAAGAAGCAAAAATGCATTCCAGCAAGTTTCTGACTTTGGTAAAGGTCGAATTGTAGCGTACTAAGATTACTTTTTATCGTATATAAGTATTGCTGCTCGCGTCGGTCGAGATCCAGTGACTGTTAGTAGAATATGGAATAGATGGGTTCAGGATGGTAATATGGAACGCCTAGTTGGATCTTAACAGCACTCTATCACTAGCAGCTGAGAAGAGAGAGAATCTACTTGCATGGTATTAATGGATTGTGCAGGCATGCCACGTATCCTGAACTAAGAATTGGGGTCATTTGCAATACAACATGTGTCTTCAGGAACAGATCAACTCCGTTTGCAGCAACGTGGACTCTCCTCTCGGAGACCATGGCTGCGACTACCCTTGACACTAAATCATAGACAGGAGCGTCTTCAACGGTGTGATCAACGACGAACCGGGGAGCAGGAATAGCGGTATGTCATTTTTTCAGATAAACAGAGGTTCTGTTTACAGTATCAAGATGCTCGTGTCTGTGTTTGGCGGAATAGTGGTGAACTCACATTAGCAGCTAGCATTCGTTACAGCCATACCGGCCCAACAAGTGTGATGTTATGAGGTGCTATTGGATACACCTCTCGGTCATCTCTTGTTCAAATTGACGGCTCTTTGAACAGTGCACGTAGTTTTTATAGTGTTTTACGACCGTGGCTCTACCCGTTATTGAGGCCCAGAGAAACCCTATGATTCAGTAGAATAATGCACGAACGCATGTTGCCCGTATTGTACGGACCTTCCTTGATGCGGAAACGTTTCGGCTTTTGCTCTGATTTTCACGTTCATCAAATATCTCGCCAATAGAAAATCTCTGATCCATAGTTGCCGAACGACTGGCTCGTCACCATACGCCAGTCACTGCAATTGATCATCTGTGGTATCGTGTTGAAGCCACATGAGTATCTATATCTGTTTGTGCCATCTAATCTCTATTTGATTTTAAGGAGTCTCAGGACTCTTAAAAGTTATTCGTGAACTGGAAAAATCATCCTTTTTTAAAACAATGTAACATAGCAATATAACAAAACAATAATTTGAAATTTTTACAACATGAGTATCCCATATATGTACATCTTTTCTCATAATTTCAGAAAATTTGAATAAAAAGGATTTTTGTAACTTACAACGCCCCATAACTCTCTTGTGGGTTCATTTTTGAAACTACATTTATTTTATGTTAAAATTGCATGATTTGCAACCAATTCCGTTCCTTACATTATATTGGCGATACAATGGAAATTTAGCGAATTGTTGGTGATAGAGCTAAGTTGGCATTATTTTCGGCGACAGTGTTGGCAACTTTGTGATTGATTGAACGGTGCAAAATTTGATATACTATGTCACCACCTAGTAAAGAGCTGCAACAAAGAGGACACCACAAAAACCTTTCCACAAAAAATACATATACATGCCGATTTTCATAGTGATTGGTTGAACGGTGTTGGAGTGACGGTAGGTAATAAACACAAACATCCAATTTTGTAAATATATATATATATATATATAAATCTCGCGTCACAATGTTTGTCCTCAATGGACTCCTGAACCACTTAACCGATTATAATAAAATTTGCACACCATGTGCAGTTCGATCCAACTTGAGAGATAGGATGGTTTTCATTTCAATTTATCACGCCATAATTTTTTTATAGCCGGAAATGTGAAGAATCCTGAAAAAACGTTGCCAGATTCCCGTAAGGGATGCTCATTCGGTTCTCTCGACGTTATTTCTGAATTTCGTCAAGGTCATTCACGTTGCGTTAGCTTTGTGTTTGGAAGATGGGAAAAGTTGAGGTAGTTTTGAGTCTCGCTGCGTAGAAAAAGGGGAATTCCCTCATATAACCCATCACAACCGATGGTTTTTTTTTATTCTTAAAGATTGATTTATTGAAGAACAGTAGAATATAAGAAAAAAAATATCATAAAAATTATAAGGAAATATTTTTAAATATATTTTTATCACATAGTATTATTTTCTTTTTGAATTTCATACTGTGAAATGAATCAATATCGTTGCGTTTAAATAAAAATTATTTTTAAAACTTTTAATATCAGTGATTTAAAAAATAAAAAGCCAAAAACTTTTTTGAACAAACTTTAATAAAACACTCAAAATACTTAATAATTAATAATTTTTCCCGTGTGTCGAACATTTCAAAAAATCCTCACAAGACCCCCAAGGGGTGTTGCGGGGGCAGGGGGTTTAAGGGGCGTTATAAATTTTTATTTTTAAGTTATTAGACGTACAGTCTTGAAACTTAGTAAGCAGATTCTTCTCATAGGGTAGATATACGCTAAAAATGGGTTTCGTGAAAATTGCCCCCAAGTGGCGTTGAGGGGACTTAAGGGGCGTTATAGATAATTATTTCCATTTTTAAACTATTAGACGCACAGTCTTTATAGAGTAGAGATCAGCTATAAGAAGGTTTTGTGAAAACAGATCTCTAAGTGGCGTTGCAGGGGAATAAATGGCGTAAGAGATAAATATTTTCGTTTTTAAACTATTTGACCTACCTGCTTGAAAATTGGTAGGAATGTTTCTTTCATGGATAAATATCCGCTACAAAACGGGTTTGGAGAAAATTGACCCCCAAGGGGTGTTGCGGGGGGTTAAGGGCAGATATAAATAATTATTTCTTCTTTTAAACTATTAGACTCATAGTCTTGAAATTTGGTTAGCAGATTCCTCTCATAGGATAGAAATACACTGCAAAATTTGTTTTGTGAAATCGACCCCTAGGTGGTGTTGCGAGGGTTCAAGGGGCGTTATTGATAATTTTTTTGCATTTTTTAATAATTGGACGCACAGTCTTCAAATTTTGCTAAGCAGATTCCTTTCATAGAGTGCAATTCCCCTACAAAATGGGTTTTGTGAAAACAGACCCAGAAGTGGCGTTGCGGGGGCTCAAGTGGCGTTATAGACAATTATCCCCATTTTTAAACTGTTCGACGTACAGTCTTGAAATTTGATAAGCATATTCCTTTCGTAAAGTAGAGAACCGCTACAAAATGGGTTTCGCGAATATCAACTACTAAGTTTAATTTCGGGAGATTAAGAGGCGTAATCGATAAATATTTCCATTTTTAAACTACTTGATCATCCTGCTTGAAAATTGGTAGGTATGATCCTTTCATGAAATGGAGTTCCTCTAACAAAGAGTAAAATGAAAATTGACCCCCAAAGATGTTTGCGCGGGGTCAAGAGGAGTTACAGAAAAAAATTCCTGTTTTTAATTGTTAGACCCATATACTTGAAATTTGTTAAGCATGTTTCTTTTGTTGAATAGGGATCCACTAAGAATAAATTTTAATCAAATCAAGTTCTGGGGGGTTGCAGGGGGTTACTGGGACGTATTGACAAAAAAAATTCATTTTTTCGAGCTACAAGGACTATAATAATGAAATTTGGTTTGCACTTTTCTTTTGTTGAATTGAAATCCGCTAGGAGCGGTTATTTTGGAAAACGGCCCTCAACGGGATTACGGGGATATTGATAGTAACATTTTTGTTTTTTTCTGTTAGATTTAGACTTGAAATTTGGCTTGCATGTTCAATTTACGGAGTAGAGATCCACCAAAAATTGGTTTTACGGGAATCCACTTGGTTTTTGGGTTACGAAAGAGCAAACATCATTCTTTGCTTCAATTTTAGAGATTTTTAGAAAATACAATTTAGATGAGTTCTGCCCCTTTTTTTATCAACAGGCGACAGTTACAGGTATAAGTATATTTTTCAATACAATCGAATTCTTAATGCAGGACTTAGATATCAATAATTTATACATATATATAAGCAGTAAAAATTTATAAAACATCATGAAATACCCAGCGAAGCGGGCGGGTAACAGCTAGTATATATATATATATATATATATATATATATATATATATATATATAAACCAGTACTCACTCATAAAGATGTAAAACAGAAAATTTATGATTTACAAAAGAATTTTATCATTGTTTACATAGATAAAGTGCCTGGTAATTATGCTATTATCTGTAAGTATTTTTATAATACTATGATTAATGAACATTTTTTAAACAATAAATCTTTCAATAGATTGGAATTGTCAGATAAAGAAATTACTAATCGAATCACTGCTATATACAGGAAATTGAATGTCTCCATTCATAAGATTAAGTTTCCATATATATATTTTAACACCTAAATTTCTTAAAAATCCTGTTAAATTTAGAACAGTAACAAATGGTTTTAAAACTTATATCACTGCTGCAGGTAAAATGCTGCACAATATTTTGCAAGAATTCATCAATAAGCAATGTAATAAAGCTATAATTAAAAATAGTAAAGAAATTATAGATTTTTTTAAAGATAAAAATACTTATTCCGTTCATAGTTATGACTTTGAATATCTTTTTAACTCTATTGATATCGATGATATAATTAGGATAATTTTAGATAATCACAGAAATTATAACCTTAAGGGAACCGGAACGTCCTCGATGAAGCAAAACGAGCAAAATTTGACTTTACGAAAGAACATTATTTTCAAAAACAGAAAGACTTCATAAATAAAAAAATTATGTCATACAACCTATATACTTTTCTTAATATACTACAACATAAAATTATTAAATTTTTAAAATATTTTAAGAAATATAAGGATTCGAAAAAGTACACACCAAAAGGAACTTTCGTATACATGGTGTTCATTAGGTACATGTATCTTTATTTTTATAACATATAACACCACAAAACATGCTGTTTTAGTTACAAAATTGTACGTTTATTTAAATGCAATAAATATTTTTATACTACCTTGTTCAGAATTTTTTTAAAAAAATTTGAATTATGACTTTTTGAAATTTTGATAAAAATGTCATTTTTTTTTTACAAATTCAACAATAAAAGTAAAAATACAAACATTTCAGGAAGGAAATTAGAAGCATTAAATGCATTATCATGATACAAAAGTTCATACCAAGTTTCAAAAAAATATAATAAATAGATTTTTCTACACATGTACCTAAAAACTGAAAAAACACGTTTTGAGAAAAATGGAAAAAACTAAATAAAATGGTACACTTACCTAAAATTTGACTTTTAGAACATTCCAGCACTGTACTCATCTTGCATAGACTCTTCTAAGGCATCCTTTTTCCTTTTAATTTGCCTTTTAGTTGTCCTGGCTTCTTTGGTAGCTTTTTGGATACTCATCTCGGCTTCACAAATTCTTCAAATTTTGAGTTCGGCCATGCAGACATTTTAATAAAAGTTCTTTCGCAGTTAAATCTCTAAATATTTTTTTAATTTTAAGAAGAACTGCTTCTGGGAGGGAATGTTTGTGGGTGTACTTTTCACCAGATACAAGGCTTTTGTTGTACCCGCACCAACTTTCTTCTCCCATAGGGCACAAACCATGTTGTGGATTTTTATCTGTCGACAGTTTATGGAAATATATTGCCCAGATGGATTTGGACATATCTGCGACTGATTTCCCAACATTTCTTCTTATGGCTAGGCCATAGTATTTTTGCAGCAAAAGAATTTCTGCATCTGTCAGCCTTCCTCGTCCAGATATTGCTTTATTGTCTGACAGCTTGGTGGATTTTAAACTGTTCTTTAGAGCTCTCAGTCTTGATCCCATCCTTTTTTGGACGTGGCCGATGCACTCCAATTTTTCAATCGGAACATCATCACCGTATATGTTGGACTCTTGAAACCTAAGAAACCCCTTTGAATCTCCATCTCCAAGGTACTGAACATACCGGACATCGTAATTTGGTACTGAGCGATTGAAAATCCGCAATGCTCCTTCACTCTCCATTCCCGCACTAAATCCATGATAGTTTGCCTAGCAATTATCACAGGTTTTGTTTTTGTTCTTACATTCAAAACAATACTTTGATAGGCACTCAAAATCAACAACTTTTCCGTTATCGAGAGAAGTTGCCGTTACAACGCCATTTTTTGACGTGTGTCCTCTTTTTTGCCAGGTCCCATCAAGAGCGATTGCTACGTCCTTATTGTTTTCGTTTGCAATAACAGCTTCATTAACGCTGCTAACCATTGAACGTGATGAAGCAGTTTCCAACGCATTAAAAATTGGCGTATACAGTCTTTCAAATTTAGCTGGAGGAGGAGGCAAGTTCATCAGCGCACAAAATGTCTGAGCTGCACTTTTTCCAATTCCAATGCATCTCATACCATAAACAAACCTCAAATTTACTTCATATCCTGCTGGCACAGAATTTGAAGTCATTGAGCCATGACTAGAGCCACAATACTTGCAAGTTGCTGATATACTGCTAGCAAGTCCTCTGCGACTACTTTTATTTTCAGCAACATCAAAGCAGAAAGATCTATCACAATATCTGCATTTTGCAATATTGTTGAAACTATCATTAAGCATATTTAAGTCAATAATAACAAACCTGCTTTGAGATTCAGCTGAAAAGTTATCTTCATAGTCAAAATATCCTTTACTCTTCTCAATCTTTTTTTTGGAAGAGCTGACATCACATTTTTCACTCGCTACACATACTGAAGTTTTTTTACGAATTAGACGACGTTTCTGATGTCCAAATGTCTTTGTTCGAGGCATTGCAAATATTTAAAATACTTACAAATCACAAAAAAACAGAAAGTAAACAACAAAAATTAAAATTTAGCAGTGAAAATATGAAGTTTGTAACTCACGTGTTTGTATCTCAAGCATAAGAAAACAACATTCTTTAAATTTCGCACAGCTTGTGTTATAAACAAGATTGAGTTGAGTAGTTTTATTCCTTCTAAAACCGCAAGAATAAAATAAATATATCCAGATCAAGTGATATTAAAATACCAATCTACAATCTACATAAAAGCATGTTTCGGTTACTGAAAGATGGGCGTGGCAGTTGATGTACGATAACGTAAACAACAGGTGTGGCAGCTATTGTTTACATTTTAAAACCGCAATTACTCAGATATTAAGCTTTAAACCTATACATGTTATACATTTTTGGAATCAGCATTAACTCTACTTTTTTTTAAGATGAAAATTGAAAAATCGATTTTTTGAAGGTTTATCACGTCTCGGTTCCCTTAATATTAATTTACAATAATTTAGAACTCTAATAAATTTTGTCCTAAAAGAAAACTACATTAATTTTAATGGTTCTCTGTACAAACAAACCACAGGTTTGCCTCAAGGTGGCCCTGCTAGCAATAGTTTGGCTAATTTATATTTACACTTTTACGAAAATAATTATATTATTAATAATGGTTATTACATTTTTAGATACATAGATGACCTAATTATTTTGGTAAAAATAATAATTATAATCCCAGTATCAATTTTTATCCGGGATATTTAAAGCTACTTAAAATTAATAATAATCCTGTTAAAACTAATTACTTGGATGTATCATTATATATTAAGGACTATAAATTACATAGCAATATTTATGATAAAAGAGATGATTTTAATTTTAACATTCTTAAAGTTCCTTCCTGGAATTCAAATTTATCCATTTCAATATATCGAAATATTATTTTCAATTATATTTATCGTAACAAGGTATTAGTTAGTGATAAATCTAATATATATTTAAATATTAATAACTTTATTAAACATTGTATAGAACAAAGTTACCCTCTTAAATTTATAAAAGTTATATAACAGTTAAATAAAAAAAAGTTTTTTCAGTTATACAGTTTATAGATAGATGG
>BMAO01009599.1:0-27297 GCA_019973975.1 Trichonephila clavata | reverse complement strand
TGAAATGTGTTACAATGAAGGGAATCTTATCTTGACATCATTTTTATTATTCCGATGTATTATGTATATCTTTTATAACTACTAGTTATTAAATATCTAATATAAGAAAGAACATAATATATTTGTCACATGCTAAATGTTTCATACAGTAATATTTTTATTAAGTAGATAATTTGAAAAAAATAGAAGATAAACCGAATCTTAATGAAAACCAATGAGCACTTATATAAAGGTTAATATTTTAATAAAAATTAAAAAATTGTATAAAAATTTCATTTTATTATTATCAAAAATATTAATACAGTGTATCATTTTAAAGACCAAATTTTAAACATAATACATTTTTAATTATTGGTTTCAAAGGCCGATTTAAAACTCATTTTTTTATGATAAATAATAGGAAAAGATTTAATGTTGCAGACAATTAAAAACGTATTGATAATTTTAATCAGAGTAATTATTATATCATATTTCTAATAAGAAAGAGATCATCATGTTTTTGTCTACCACGAAGAATCATTGCATTATAACAACCTATGATCTAGACCAATGAACCCTTTCTGATACAAAACCAAAGATCACGCGTGGCTAACTCAGGACTATATAAAGCATTTTTGCACTATATTTCAATAGATAAAACGCTTAGCAACATAATGGAAAAAGCAACTGGTTTTTCATATTCCGATAAAGGCCACATTGTTATCGCTCAGTGACTGAGAACATCAAATTAAGAAGGGGCGCGTTTGTTGGGGTACCCCAAATGCAGCCGTTGTGAGTACTTAAAGCGGTATTTGAATGTTGAAGCGTTGGTATGGCTTCTTGCCTGCTGCATCACATTGATCACAGGGAAGAGCGGAAACTGTTACGCATTGTTCATAATGATCGTTGACCTATATCATTAGCAGATACAACAATGACAAACTAAATAGTGTGCCTTAACACGCGGTGCACAGGGTACTGCGTATTCTCACCTTCGTAACCAATTTCTGAACCATAATCTGCACTTTCTCAAAAAAAATTGCTTCATCGAAAGTGTTTTATTATTTTCTTGTGAAACCGCAAAGATTTCAGAAAAAAATAACTTACATCCTTTATATGCTTGGTAAGGAATATGACTTATTGACATAGGGAAATTTAAATCCATCAAATATGAATAATTAGGTTGTTTGGTTACCTCTTACGGTTATAAAACTTTCATAACATAAATTAATGTTAGAAATGATACAATTTATAAGTCCAATTAGCAGTTAGTCCAATTACTTCAATCATGCTGTTTTAAGTCTTGTGGGGTTTTAAGAGGAAAAGCTAATTAATATGGGTTTCAAAAAGAGCTTTCTAGATATAATCAATAGTTTTATTCAGCCCGTCATCTCGAAGTTCTGCTTGCTCATATTATCCAAAAAATTGGGGCAAACAGAGGTCTGTTTTTATTATATTGAGGTCTGTTTGGCCAAATTATCCAGAATATTCTTGCTTTCCAGAAACTCGTCAGTCAGATAAATACCAAGTGTACGTTAATTATCCTCCATATCAATAAAATTCGATCAGTTTCGTACTTAAAAAGGTAAACATTTGAAATTCAAGATCTAATACATATGTCTTACAGCAATTCTAAATCCATTTCTAAGGCTGGTGCTCCCATTTAAAATAGTGCCATCCTGTCTATGAAACCTTCACTTAGGTAACGGCCTTTTCTTGACCATTGAGGGAAATATAGAGTCCCTAATGCACTCTAGATGAAAATACGGTATGAAATCAATAATTATAGCTGAATTTGAATTAATCAGATGAATAGTCCCCTCTCGTCCCTTTTCAAATTGTCGATATTATCTGCTCCATCCGAAACCGGCCTATCTATGCAAAGAAGTGAGTAGGTGGAAACAGATCTCTCTGATGTAGCGTTTTGGATATAGTTACCATTGAAACTCGGAATCTTATGACCGTATGGAATTCGTGAGTTAAGCATGAAGCTTTTGCATTTTTGTTACGCCTCACTGCAATGGTAAAACATAAGTTTTCATTAGTCAATGAGGATTTTGGACGATCATGCCGATATTTCTCTGTGCGATTCTGGTCTCATTAAATTATCTCTATAAGTTAAAAGAAATTATAGACTTTTCACTAGAGCAGCATGTATTTGAGATTTATCTGTCTTAGGTCTTTAAAAGATTCACAATCTTAATCCATTAATAATTCTATTTCGCTACATTCAAACAGTGTTTGTTACTTATTTTAATTGATGGTTTATAGATTTTTACCGAATGTTGCAGAAAGGCGAACTAACCTCAGAAATTGGCATGCACTCCTTTAAAACAGATTCTTCAAAGTGTGACACCTCATACGCATTTGTACACTTATGTAATCAACACTAAGAAATTGTACCGTTTTTGGAAGCGTTAGTTTTAAGCATTTATTTATATATTTTTGCTTGATTCTTTTCTAAAAAAGTGCCCGAAAAGGAAAATTCACTTAATTTAGAACATTCAGTGTAATCTAAAACTTTCATCTCTAAATTAAAGAGAAAATGTGATTATTAAATTTTTGCAACTACTTTTTTAAACTCCAACTAATATTTTTTTAAAGTTTAACTCTCCCTTTTATGCTAGTAGAAATCAAATTTTATGAAATACTTTTTTATTAGCTACGAAATAATATGAAATGTTACTTGTTTATTTTTTCTAAAAAAGTGATTGATTACTTTAGTTTCGTTATTTTTTCTTGCTTTTAAATTTAAATTACATGTTTTTGGCATTAATAAAGATTTAAACGTCCATCTTGAACAAACATCAATTACTTAAGAAATTACCAGATTTTTTTCCTACTGGTTAACTGGTAAATCTCTTTATACACTTGTTTTTATTCAAAGTAAAGTTAAAAGTCTGAATACAAGAATTTTGTAATGAAAATTTATTTAAAAATAAAAAAAAATTGTAATGTGTTTATGACATAAACATTTCCTCTTCGTGTAGAAAAAGTGTACTTTTGTAATATTGAGATTTAAGTCGAACAATGACATTTCTATAAATGTAAAATTTTAAACATTTCTACGCAGATACTGAAGACTTAAGCATGTATCTTTTGAAAAAGTTAGAGAAAATAATTTATAAAATATGTAAAATTAAAAAAAAATATTTCCAATAAATTTTTCATCGCTGCTTTAAGCAACAAATATAATTTGTTATTTTAAGTCTTTATTGCTGTTAAAGACATCTAATGTTTTTTTTTTCATTATAAAAGATAAAATACCTGAAAAATATATAAAATAAGAAGGAAAAAAAACATAAACATTTTTGTCTAAAAAATTTCTTTAAGAAATATTTATTTTATTTATAACCTTTTAAGATATGTACTGAGTACAAGCAGAAATGACCTACTATAAATTTCCAAAGGTGAGGAATTTTTTTATCTTTTATTGTAATTAAATAGAAAATGATGCGATTAAATAAAAAAATGCCATGTTTTTTAATGAAAAATCTTACCTAATATTTTTACTAGGATTATTTTTTAATGATTCCGTGGATAAAAAAAAATAGCATGCCTTTATTTTATAAATATTGTGGACTTTCTAAAAAGAGACCAAGAATGAACTATCTTAATAAGGTGAATTTGCGTTTCCTCAGACTTTACAACAGACTATGCAAATAATTCACACAGGGTGGTCAGTGATTGACCGAGCTCTAAATATTGTGACGAGGATTGGATGGTGTAAAACACAAGGCATTTTAATGATAAGGCTTAACTTCTATGTAAATGTGCTCCATCGATATATGTGGATTATACCATTGCCTCTCAGACGGATACACAAAATGTAGTAGTGTCACCTTCTGAGGAAGAAGAATCGTTTGATATTTAAGTCGGAGCAATGTTACCATTATACAGTGCTGACAGCAATCGATCAGCAATGGGGTTTCTGAGTGTCAAGAATATAACCCGTCAACCGAGAGTGACTACATAACGTTAGGATTCAGTGATCATACGATCGATGATCATGCTCATATGTCTTTAAGTGTGTTCATCAAAGCTCCAACGTGCAACAGGACTCTAGTGATTAAAATTACTATCTGTAGGCAACTCAGCAAAAGAAGAATGGATTAAGGATGCCATGAACTTTACCCTTGTTCACCACCAGGCATGTTTGAAGGGGTTGTACCCCTGCTTTAAATCTGGAAAGTCTAGACTGGAGTATTGTTTTCAACGAGAGATCCACTCGGATAAGACGCAAGTAATCTGTGAAGACGTCTCTGGAAACGTCTAGGACCACGATGGATTACTTACATGACTGCTGTCCATCTCACAGCCCAATCAAGTATTGTGATTATTTTTTTCTTTTTTGCCGTACACCTTTGATTGTCATCTTTGATTACATTACAACACGGTAGAATGTATACAAATTTTATTCCTAGTAGATTTACAATATATTAAAAGTACCACTGGGCTTTACATTTCACCAGGGTAATTGCCCGGCTGTATACGTTGCTCATTTTTATTGTTTGTCTTAGTGCTGCTTCAACAATTATTTTGCCTACACGATCATCATATATCTCACCTAACAGGACAGAATTACCATGTATAATCAGGGCAATAAAAGTATATATGATGTTTTAACATAAGAAATATATTGTTCTGCGTTGTATTAGAAATTAGAAATAATTAGAACCAGAAATGGGTCAATGCATTGTTGATTATTTTCTAGCTGTTTTTTTCTGAATAAATCATTATGTTCCTTTAATATTATTAGCGTTTCGTTTTCAATACATGTCCAACACATCAATCTATTTTCGTCTCATGCAAATAACTTCTTCTTTGTACGTTGCTTTATATGTTGTATTAGTGCACCAATACTTAGGTTTTATGCTATATAAATTTAAGACTGAGAATGAACTTTTTAAAATTTCAATTATTTTTTTAGTAGATAACTTCGTTAATTGTTACAAAACAAACATTTTTACTTCTAAAATGTATATAATCATGAATGTTTATATAATAAAGAATAATGATATATTTTTTTAAAAATTTATATTGCCTTAAAGTTTCAAGTAAGATTAATTTTAAGAAATAATGCATTGATTTCAAGAATTTAAGGAAGAATTCAGGGAACTAAGCACATAAAAAGTAATAGAAATAGGGCATAAAGGTTAGTAAACATATTTAGAATATAACACACACACGTAAATGCTTCCATAATTGTACATACTTTATGCAAGATTTACATTATTATTTTAAAAAGCAACAACATAAATAATCAAAGGCTTAATTAATACCTTAACTGGTTTGGCCATACATCGTACGGGCTACTTAAAGGTGGCCAGGATCAGTTTGCCCGTTAGTTTTACGGCACTGATATTTTCTTCTTTCTATCTTTGATTTACACATATTTCAATTCTTATTGTGAGATCATTAGTGCTAGCACTTTAAAGAGATTCAATTTGTCCATAGTATTAAGATACATATGATCTGGAATTTTCTTTTGGTAAAAGAATGACTTTAGACTCTTGAAATTATTCGATAAAGAACAGGGGTTGGCAAGGCAATTCACAATCCCTTGCTTGAGAAGAAACGAAAATGGGAAGATATCCAAAAAGGCCTATATTATTTTTGTCCCCATTGCAATATATACACCAGGGGTGGGCAAACTTTTCCAGGTACGGGCTACTCAAAATTTTTTCAAGGAGCTGCGGTCCACCAGTGGCGTAGGTGTGGGGAGCTAAGAAAAAGGTCTATAATGTATTATATAACTCAATAATAAATGCTTAATATGCACTTACCCCTACATAACTACAATAATAATAATAACTTACTCCTTTAAGGCGGCGTTTAAAGCAAAATGCTCGATACCAACATAATGACGATAGCCACAAATATAATACTACAAATATTATCAACAAATTAAAAAAAAGCATTAAAAAAAACATATTCATCTAAAGTTTGCTCTTTTAGTTATAGTCAAAGGAAGACTTAGTTTGCCTACTGTCAGCAAATCTTGAATATTTCGGTATATAATTAATAACTGCTGATCTTCAGGCGGTCAACCTAAAATGCTTTGCGGTTCACTGCTCGATCGCGATCGGCTTAATGCCCACCCCGGATATACACTATGGTTCATAGTGTGTGTGCACACTCTCTCATAAAATCCTCAACTATATATATGCACATGTACACACACATAAAATCCTCAAGTGGTTAAAAAATAGGTACATACATGAAATGAAACAATATTAATAGCTTACATAGTGTACTTATAAAAAGTAAACATTTAAGGATTTTTATGTTCCCCAATAATAAAATAAAAAATAGAGTGTCAACTTTAAAATTAAAATAAAATATTCCTATTTTCGTATTTATAGGAAATAGAAAACATGCTTTTTAGGAACATTTTGGGGAAAATATATTGATCTCTTAAGGTATCCGACTACGTTCGGAGACCTATTTTTTTATTTTTCTAAAATTCACTAAAAATTTTACATTTTTAATTTCATTTTTTGCACTATGATAAAAAAACACAGTTATAAATAATATACATACATTAAAATTTACAAAAATTTAAAATTTTAATGAAATTTTAATTAATTTTTTTAATTTTTTCAAAGCTCTATTTTTAAAAATAATTTATATTTTACAAAAAAAATTGCTGCAGCACATTTTTCAAACACATTTCTAGAGGTTGTACTACAAGTTTTAAATTATTTTCTTTTAATCAAAAGTTATAGCTAATCGAAGCTACAACCTATGAATTTCATTCAAATTTTCGATACTTTTATAAGGAAATCCAACTATAAAATCACTAAAAATTGTTCAATTTCTTAGCTGCTAGTCCAACCTCTAGATAATACTATTAATAACATTTGTGTAAAATTTCATACAAGTATCTCTATTGGCTCTTTAGATATCACATTTGAAATATCAAGAAATTTACAAAAAAACAGTTTTGAGAAAATGCATTTAAACTTTATAAATGTAATTTCAAAACAAAATATCACAAGTATATTACTAAAACTCTAATGATTTATATTTAACACTCCACTCCTTGCTATTTTATTAAATTTTAACTTTCTTTGGGCCTATATTTTTTTTCTGGCTGATTTTTAAAAAGGCAAAGAATGTTGTTTCGAGTCACTGTGCGAATGATGGCAAGAAATCTGTCATCACGCAGTGTATAATAATTTGCATTTATGCCAAAAGCTTTCAAACAAACAAATAAAAGCTTTGTTAAAAATAATGACAGCAATATGGGTACCCAAAGAAAATGTTTTCAGCTCAATAAAAGTTTCTTTCAGAACAATTTGCCGAAAAAACGCGTTAAATGATTTGTTTACATTTGTGTCACACCGTGGAGACAATTTTATAATAACTGCTTATCAAACAACTTTGTATACACAGGTTTAACAATATTAAAAGTTTCATGGAAAGGCTTCCACTTTTATTTATATATATTTTTTCCGGTGGCTATTCTTCATTGATACTCACACCAGCTCTCAGCTCCATTTGGGCATGGTGCATACATGGGTATCTCTCTGATGAAGCCACGAGAAAAAATGCCGCACTTAGCAGAGCTTTGACGTGATTGGTGTTACTGCCATAATAGTTTTGAATTTTATTAATCATAACACTGGAAAGTTTTTCTTTCCCACCGAGGTTTTTCTGGCTTTTTCTAAGTTTTCTTTGCCGAATACTCACTCTTTCTTAGAAGTATATTAGGCACTCATTTTATGACACTGTTGAAATCAAATAGATCTTTAACTAAAATGTATCCTTGGGAATCACCATCACACACCATAGAAATCAACATTGTTTTAAGATCTGTGGTATAAAATCACACAAAGATTTTGTACGCACAAACAGATTCCATGATTGAAGTAAATACAGATGAATGCAGGAACACGCATGTTCGACTAGACATTTAGAATTCTACAAAACTTAGACATAATTTCCTAATCTGGAAGTTTCCCAGTGGCGATGGATAAAGTTTCTATAGAAACTTTTAGGGAAGAATGTCCATGTATCTGTCGTCAACGGATATTCCACATTCTCCAATTGACGTGTTGGAACATTTTGTAATTCTTTTTACTACCAACGCAGCAGCATTCATAGCATCTTTAGCCGTTGATGTAGCAGCAGCCAAGACATTTCTTTCACAAAGTCTATATGCTCTTTTTGCATACAGGCATATTCAGCTTAGCACGTAACTTTTTCGCAGACAAATGTCATCTTCCAATAACTCACATTCCACAAATAAGTTGCAAATTAATTGAAGTTTGGTTTTTAAGCTTTTTAGTAGCTGAAAAATTGACAATAAAAGTACATTTGGAGCATTTTAAAGTCACATTAGAAGTCAGTCCAAACAAGTAATCTTCATGCAGGTACAGATTCTTCTCAAAACAATTGAAGAAACACAAATTGAGAAAAAATACTTCCCAAAATATTTAAATAAAATATTCCATAACCTCTTAATGTTCCATTAAAACATTCTTTGCACAGTGAAAAATTCTTCAGTGAATCCAGTTTTTGTTCATTACAAGTTTGAATATTTGCTACTTCCAATGTTTTTGTTACCAATCTACTGTTATCAGTCCACTGTTGCATTTTCAAGAAGTTATTTTTATAGTTTTATGAACCATTATAACTTGAATTTTTAAAAGCAGAATGTCTAGAAACCATCAACGATCAAAATTGTACAATTAAATCGAAAAAGTTAAGTTTTTAGAAGAAATTTAGGATCAAAATTCGTAAGGCACAAATCAAAACAAAAACATGTGAGGTCAGAAGAAACAAATGTTGCCAATCGCAAGAGTCGAATTAAAAGATCGAAATTGTTGCCCATCAATTAAATAATTAAAAAAATTGTCAGAAATAGTTTTTAAAATTATAATGGGTTGAAACTGCAAAAATTATCGGTAAAAAGCATGTTAAACAGACAATTTCCGGTTTCGATTTCACCACTTCCGGTTTCGAATGACAGCTGTAAAAATATTTTAAACATCTGTAACTTTTTTTCTAATTATCGCACAGACAAAACAAAGACAGATTTAGAAAGCTAATTGCTTGAACTTTAAAATGGTAAAATAAAAAGGAAATGCAATTTTTGACCGAAAATGGCATTTTCAACGTAGTCGGATACCTTAAATAGTTAAATTCCTACCATAATTTCACAACGTCAGAACTTAGGGTGGTAGCTCTAGGTGGCAACTGGGTGTCAAAAACGCATTTTTATAATTGTTATTCACCAATATGGTGACACACTAAAATGTAATTCCAGTTCTCGGGGAATGCATTTGGTCTGCAATGGTAATTACCCAGTCGCAGCCCATTTGAAAGAAAAAATCATTTAAATGCTTATAACTGTGTGAAGCAAGCTTTTTGATTTATTATAGAACTCAAAATAATTTTTTATTCATCCATGCTTAGTTTTCTCTTTTGTAAAATATTCTCTTATATTTTTTGAAGAATTGTAATCCATTTTAAAAACGTTTGAGCACTGTAATTTTTTTTAAAATTCATTTTCATTTAAATTTATTCATTAGAAAATTGTTAGCTTTTCAAAATATTGCTCATCAATCTGTTCGAGATACAAATTACTGTTAATTCTTAAGACGAGTGCATTCATTTTTTTCCTTATATATTTTTTATATTATATACATTCAGTATATTTACTTCATTTAGAATTGCAATCATGTCTGCTAAATAAAATAAACTTCGCAAACATATTTCCTCACATGATTGTTGCACATTGTTAAGACTTGATTCATTTAAAATTAATCTGAATCACAAATACAAAAGCAGGATTCTGTGTTTTCAGGATAATTTTTCTCGTAATAAAACAAATAATCTGGAATTTAATTATCTTGCTTTTATAAAATTGATCATTTTCACAGCATTATTTAAAAAGTTTAAATGTATTTTTTATTCATCTCACTACCATGATACACTATTCTAATTAAAATGTTGTGTTTAATATTTATTTTTTCTCTTTCTCTATTCTTTTGTATGTTTATTAGAATCGAAAATGGGAAATTGGCTCTCATGTGCAAACAACATACGATTTCAAAAAAATATTATTGCTTTATCATTGACTTCAGGGATCTAAGTCTCACAGTTTTTAATTTCTTGGTCTCACATAAAATTACTTTTCGCAGAATGAACTTTTAAACCAGCCTGTCTGAGTACTAGAACTAATACCTGCTCATATTTTTGACTGTCCAGCTATTTTTGCTGCTCTGCAAGATATAGGGGTCCTGTTTCCATCAAAAAACCTCTATGTGGATAATATTAAACAGATTTCCAGAACAGTCATCTGGGCTCATGGTTCTGTCTCATTTGCTACAGTCATTGGATACGACATCATTATCATCATCCCCATCTGAGTACTTGTCCGGAAGTTTCAGGCGAAATTAAAAAGGAAAACTATTGATTGAATTTTATATAAATTGTTACTGAGCTTAAATGTAGATTCTTCCCATTTCTTTTAACTACAAAACTTTTCTTTTTTCGGAATAGCTTTATCAGATGGACAATTTTTCCTTGTTGTAAATTCTATTTTTTTCTCTCAAAGGCGCTTTATGAATAAACAGTAAGCAGTGCAGCTGGATATAATTATTAATGTAGCAGATGTTATTCTACTTTTATAATAAAAATAAATTGAACTGCATTTGTAGTTTCCTTACTTTATAAAGCAGAATATTTTTGCTGCGTAAACAAGCAAATTTACCTCAAACGATACTTTAAGCATGAACTGAACGCAACAATGAAAAAAAGTTGCTAAATATGTTAATATTTAGTTAATTTATATTAAAGTATGCGAATCAAAATTCGAAAATTAGTTGTTCGACTATCATTATATGGCACTCTTTACCCTTCTTTCGCAGTGTCTCTCAAAAGTGTTCCTACACCAGCAGTTTTCTAAAAAAAATGAATGTTTTCACCTAATAAAAATTAATACATCGGAATTGAAATTTTTAAAAATAATATCTGCAAGTTGCACTAATTGGAAAGCCATCATCAATTTTTAAAACATAGTATGTCTACTTTGAAAAATTAATAATCAAAAACTATAACGCCATGAAAAATGTTTCGTACACTTAAAAAAAATCTAAACTTAGTACTAACTATCGTAATTTTTCTTAATTTAGTACTTAATGGGATATCTTAGCATGCATAACAACTTTTAAAAGTCTTGATATAAATTTCCACCATTTTTTTTTACATTTCTGCATCGATGTGCCTCCATTCTTCTTTGATTATTCTTTTTAGTTCACATTTTGTGTTTATATGTCATGCGTTCTTAGTGCTTCAAACTTTCATTATATATGATCAACTGGGCTTAAACCAGGTGATTCAGAATTTGGGGAGAGTTACAAAGACACCAGAGGCGTTCGGTGAAAGTAGTGTAATGGAGGTCATTATCTCAATAAAAAATGAATTCCTCTCCAATACACAAAATGTGGGCGGGTAATTTGAAATTGTTTCTTAAAATATTTAAATAACGCTTATAATTCGCAATACCATAAAAAAATACCTAATACTGAAGCCTGTCCCTCCTCACACTCACATAAGAAGACTTTCCCCACCATACTTTACAAATCCAACTAAATTCTTGGGATTAAGTTCCTGGTTTTTTCTTCCCGAAATATTATACTGCTGTCTGAACAAAAAATATTGAATTTGCTGTCATCCCAACCAAATATCTGTTAATGTTGAATTTTCTGAGACTTCATTCTGGGTGTATTAATTTTTATTAGGGTCTAAAATAATAATTTTTTTCGAAAATTGCAAGTGCACGAACACTTTTGAGAGCCACTGTGCACATTTTTATTCTTAAAGAACTTTAAAAATAAGAGAGAAAAGGATTTTACTATTTAGATTTAAATGTTGTTTATAGGGGGAAATGCAGATCTTTTCACTTTAAATAAAATTTTCGAAATTCAACTACAGAGTTTTTTTTTTACAAATTTCTGAAGTATTCCATCAATTCAAAAAGCCACCATATGAGTATAATTTCAAGCGTTTTGTGTATATAAAAGGTTTCCTTTTTCTTTCCATTTTATCGCACAGTTTTTATGCTAACTTTTGTTCTCGATACTGATACTGAGCATAAATAGTCTTTGATGTACAAAAATATCGATATTAACTTTACTTAATTAAGTTTTCAAATTATAGTTCACCATTTCAAAATTGTAAAAAAAAATAATAAAATTATCAAATTATTGGAAAAGCCAAAAATGTAGAATTTTTTCCTGAGATTATTAGCATATCTGCTTTTAAAAATATTTGAGCTGCTTTTAAAGTTGAAGGGAAAAAATGTGTTGGAAAATTTTACTCGAGACATTTCTTTAAGATAATATTTTGGCGAGATATATATTTAATAACACCTCACTCAATAAGTCCCGGGCCTAACATATAGATGGCGCTATCTTCAAACTTTTCTAAGTCTAACCTAGTAGTACTAACTTTCAAACGGCAAGTGCCAAAATATAAAAAGAATATATTGTTTTGTTATAAAGTTACAGTGGTTTTTTGTGGCAACTGTTTGGAAACCATGGATGAAAAAGAATTCTGTGTGCTAATCAAACATTGCTTTCTGATGGGGAAAAACACTGTCAAACAAAACAATGGCTTGATAAATGTTATCCGGACTCTGCTTCATCGCAAGCAACTGTTAAAAGATGGTATGCTGACTTAAAACGTGGTCGTACAGACACAAACGACGTTGAACGTTCAGGTCACCCAAATTCTGCAGTTGTTCCAGAAATCATCAAAAAAATGCATGAAATTATTTTAACCGATCATAAATTGAAGTTGCGTGAGATAGCAGAGAATTTAAAGGTATCAGAAGGAAGTGCATTTGTTATCTTGCATGATCATTTGTCAATGAGAAAGCTGTATTCAAAGTGAGTGTCGCGTTTTCTCACTGTTGATCAAAAACAACAACGCATCGACGATTCAGAGCGTTATTTGGAGATATTTAAGCAAAATAAACAGGATTTTTTTACGTAGATATGTGACAGTGGATGAAGCATGGATACATTACTACATGCCTGAATGAAAAATATCGTCAGCTGAGTGGACAGAAGATAGTGAAAGGCGTCCAAAGCGACCAAAAACTCAAACTTCAGCTAGCAAGGTTATGGCGTCCGTATTTTGGGATGCTCATTTGGTTTTGTTTTTTGACTACCTTGAGAAAGGCAAAACAATTAATAATGAATATTACATGGCGTTATTAGATACACTTAATGAAAAAATAAAGAAAATACGTCCTCAAATGCAAGGGGAAAAGTACCGTTTCACCAAGACAATGCTCCGTGACACAAGTCTATGAAAACGATGGTCAAATTGATCGAATTGCACTTTATATTACTTTCCCACCCACCGTACAGTTCAGATATCGCCCTCAGTGACTACGTAAGTTAATGTACCTTTTACTCAGAAACTACTTGCTTCTCATAGATGAAATTCTTACAGTTATATGTACTCTCAATAAGACTTTAATGGAGGGTTTTGTCTTTTTACTAAAAATGAAAATAATTATGAATTTTTTAAAAATGTCCTATTTTTCCTTCTTAAAATTTAGCTTAAAAAGACGTTATCTAAAAAGGTTTGCTAGATATATCTTATCTCCTCCATTAAAATGTGTAAACATGTTGAAAATATACTTGCTCATAATTTGAGGACCTTACATTAATTAGTTTCTGAGAAAAAGGTACATCAAGGGGAAAATATTGCATTTTGAGAAAACAGGCTTTAAAGTAAAAATTTGTAATTTTTGACGATTTACCTTCTTTAATACTTTCGAGAAGCATATGAAACATTTTCTTTGCCCTCTGCTTGTACAAAAGACTCTTCTAATTTTCTTTTTTTCATTATTTTTAGCAATCTAGCCTTTTTTTGTATCTCAAAATGCTTTCGTTGGGCTACTACACCAATCCTAAGTGCATATAATTTTTTAAAGCATTACACACAATTAAAACCTGATTCAATACCACAACGTTTTAAAATTATTAATTTGGCTACATGGCTCATATTAAATTGTGCAATTGCCATATTTCCCCCTAATTTTAGAGTTTTTAACTTCACAAACGTAGATTTTGGAATGACTAATCATATGGTATTATTAACTGACTCATTGGGGTTTTAAGTCGTTCCATGTAGACATTTTTTTAATAACCTAGGGTCAGCTAAATCTCTAAAAATTGGCTTAATTTCATTCATGAGGGAAGATGGCACATGGGTATGTTTTTTATGATCATAATGCTTTTCGTTAAATTCAGCTTTTACTTTCTGAAACTTGCACCATGAATTTGTACCCGAGCGATACAATCCATGTAGACGGCTCTCATTTGTAGATAAAAGATGGAAATAAACAGCTAAAACAGCAGTTTTCATGATGTATAAATCATTGATATTTTTTCTAATGGCCATACCATAACACCACTGAATTTTGGAAATTAAAATGTCGGTGAGTCGGTTGCGTCCACTTAGACTTCTTCCATCACTTAATTTTTCTCCTCTGTTTTTTCTTTTGAGATCCAAAAGACGGGCACCCATACGCTTTTGGATGTTCCCAACACACTCTAATTTTTTCACTTGAGTGTCATAAGGATTCAGGGCAAGTATTGATGAAAAACCTCTTGAATCTCCATCACCCAAACATTTGTATAACGAATGCCATAATGAGCTTCAGATCTTTCAAATATCCTCGTTACACCTTTAACTTAAATGCCTCCACTTGTTCCAATTTGTTGGCAATACACGATGGTTCATGAACAGAATTAAATGCAGTTTTGTACCCACAATGTTTCGAAAACACTTCAAAGTCAATAACTTTTCCAGTATCGACACTCGTAGCTGTAACAATACCATTGAGGGACGGGTATCCTCTTTTCTGATATGAACCATCTAAGGCAACAGCGATTCCACGGCTACCTTCTATTCGTGTTGCCTCCTCAACAGAATTTCATATTGATTTTTCACAGGTAAACTTAGAAGAGTCGAAAAACAATTCTGTATAAGTACGGAATTTTTCAGGTGGAGATGGCAAATTCATAAGTTCACAGAATGTTTCTGCAGCTGAACAACCTCTTCCAATAAATCTGAAAGCAAATACCAATCTGATATTTGAGTGGAAAAGTTTATTTTTATTCTTCAATTTAGTTGGCGTGTGGAAACCATGTTTTTTTTGCGCAAAAACTACAACGAAGTTCCATGTAATACACAATTATATCTCATTTAGAAGACTCCAATGAGATAGAATGGCTACAGTTTTTACAAACAGCAAAATTCAATAAAGCTTTATTCAATAAATTTAATTCTCTTAAAACATTTTTTACATTACTTCCTTCCATATTTTCATATAAACTGTTGTTTGAAATAAATTTTCGTTTTGAAGCACTTTGAATAACAGTTTCTGTGCTGTCTGATGTGACAGCTGGAACATTTTGAGCATTCACTTTTTGAACGTCGTCATTTTTGAGTTCTTTAAGTATTTTTTTAGATCTCCCTATAGTTTTTATCTTTAATAAAATACTAATAAATAATTTAATGTAAAACGGGGATTAAACAGAAAAAAAATCCTGGATAAATAAATTAGAATTTACAATTTGCAAGTTCAAGCAAGAATAATCCCATTTAACAACAAACCAAACGGAAAAAAAAAATAACTGTGTTCAGTTGTCTTTTACTTTCTTCAAAGAAAAATCGTTTTATTTATGTGTAAAAAAAAGGTTATATTAGTTGTATACAAAACAAATCGCGCTGTCATCGAAAAATTAATCATGATGAAAGAAAGGTGCTCTTAGAGGAGCACCTGTCACGCGCCAAGGAAAGTGGCTTTCTTTTTAAAAATAAATAAAAATACATCTAATTATTGTATTTCCACGTATCATATATCATTTTAAGTAGAAATGTTTAAACTTTTCAAAAATATAAAAAAGTCAAAATCGAACATTTTTCAAAAATTTATGTGTGTCCCTTAAGCCTGGAGCGCAATTATGTGCACCAATTAGCAGCTATCGAAAACGCTCTTTCAGCATCTACGCTAGTTGGTAGTATTGTTAGCAATACGCGATATTTTCCAAGTATTTACTAGCAAATTTCTCATCTTCAAATAAATCAATTTCTCATCAGATGGTTTTGGATATAGCTGATTTTTGTAATATATTTTGGTTTGTAGAATTTTTTTTACTTATCGCTGTTCTAACTTTATTTGAAAAATTATTTCCTTTTTGTAATCGATATTTGTGTCTCTCTCTCTCGTTACAGCTTCGATAACAGTACCAAATTCTTCTGAATGTGGATAAGGCTTGTGGGTAAAACGTCTTAAGAAAATTTATTATAAACTTGATCAAATTTGAATTGATTAGTCCCTTTTCTTCTTTTTCCTTTTCATTTTTAAAATCATGGTATGTAAATACAACTATGATATGCAAATACACAATGTAAATAAACTCCACAATTTAAAAAGTCTCGAAATATTAAGCACTTTCCACAGCTACAATCTTATTTTCACAGATACGAATATCAGAATATTTATCTATAAATTATAAAAAATTAAATGTGAAGCCAGATAAACAATTAAAGTAACAAAAATTATTATAAACTAAAAGAAAAAGAACTTTTAATGAGGACTTTCCCTTGTATAATACACTACTCCCATTAATTAAAAGGTGCCTTATAACTTAACACACTTCTCATGGAACCAGAATGAACAAGAGCCGCAACATTGCACCCTTTTCTGTCTTTGATTTTCATCCTAACAGTTAGCACCACAAACAAAACAACTGCAGGACGCATTGTGTTTTCTGGCTCTTGCAGTTGCTTGCTCTTGATTCTCTCTCTCTCTCTCTGATAGAGGCTCCCTTACAGCATTATCTCCACATAACAGGGATCGCATTAAGTGCTTCTTGTTCTCTAAAGTCAAGAACATTTTTGTCATGTGTACTAAATGTCTTAGTTATCAGATAAAGGTAGAGCATAGTCTTGACTGTTTGAGCCTTTATGGACAATATATTTACTCCTCAATCCTCTTTAGAACTGAATTTTCTGAAAACTTCTTTCCCTCAGATCGCTCTTGACATCATCAGATCTTACAAGATTAGGAAAGATACATAAATATAAATATGTAATGTAGCACTAAATTTTTTGCTAAATAATGTTTAGTATCAATAAAAAAGTTCTAGAATTAAAAAATAAAATACGTTAAAATTTTTTTAGCTTAATATATAATTGAAATTAAACCATTCAAATTGTTGAAGAATGCTATTTCAGTAAAATTTTTAAATTCTTTGGCCTTAATGTAAAGAAAACTCAGCTATCCAAAATGTAGGATTTTAAAAATGTAAATGTTAATGTAGTTTTTTAAGAACCACAGCATTAAGTCTTTTAAGAATAAAAATCTACGAAATCTAGAAATAATATTTAAAGTAGTCACCATAGACAACTTGATTAGATTAAATTAATCACAATGCTTATTCCTCAAAGTTTTTTTTCATAAATTGGAAATCCGTAAAAAATAAAATTGGAGAATCGGACCCCAATTTAATGAATTCATCGGGTCCGAACATTTTATCCATTAATTGGGGGGTTATTCATAATATTGGGGTTCACAAAATACAATTTTTTTGCTCTTACCTTTAGGAAATTCACAAAGAACATCCATAGTTAGAAATTACATACTTTTTATTTAGGAGCTAAATATAATATTAGTGAAGTATGCACCAGTTATTGGAGATTTTTAAATACTGACTAATAAATATTTGAAAATTGTTTTGATTCCTGAATCGAAAAAGTTCTTTTTCAACTCTGCAAAGAAAAAAAAAGCTACACCATTTACATCCAGTTGTATGAGAGAGAGGTATGTTTTCGTAGTTTTCAAACAATGTAAAAAATTAGAAAATGCAGCAGTTTTAATAGAGTTTCATTGTCAATTTCTGAATTATAATCACTATTCATTGTCACCGAAAAATCAATAATTTACTCAAATTCAGTTGCACAAATAGGCAGTCCGTTATCAAATGTAACACAATATCCCCTGCATTATGTAGTTTGATGATTTAAGAAAGGTATTTGCTGTCCTATTTAAAGCTCACATAATAGGTTGTACTCTTAACTCATCTGCAACTGTTAAGTTTAATAATGGTTTGCAGGCTTTCCTGTCGAAATTTGCAATTTAGAAAAAAAATGACTTTCTGTTCCTTACAAAGAGGATATATCATTTGAACATAAATCCAAACTTTTACCATCCATTTTTACCAATTTTTCTCAGCTATTTCTCTTCACAAAAAAAAAGGAAGGAAGAACCTTCTTGCTACTTTTTAGATTAATTTGTACACTGCTGGCCACCATAAATGCAACACCAAGAAATACAAGAGATAGCACAACAAAATTTATTTTGTAGATAACATGTTGACCAAGTATCAAATGATTAAATTTATAGACTTCTGTGAAGTGTGGTTCCTGCCAGAATCAGTAGCCAGAGTAGCCGCCATTGTTGGAGATCATCGCTGCCACACGCCTCGGCATTGATTCAAAGAGACTTTGGATGTGTTCTTGGGGTACAGCAGACCAAGCAGCTTCCACACGTTGCCAAAGTTGATCTGGTGTGGCAGCTGGGAGTGTAATCTGGATCAATCGTTGAGCAACCATGGACCACATGTTTTCTATCGGCGAAAGATCCGGAGAGCGAGCCGGCCAGGGAAGCAATTCAATCTGGTGATTGACGAAGAACCTTTCGGACAATTCGTGACACATGTGATCTCGCATTATCCTGCTGAAATATGGCTATGGCCATGCCCTGAAAGTAAGGAAGGACAACTGGCTCCAACACATCGGAGATGTAGCGCTGGTGTTTAAAGTACCGGCAATGCGTACTAGAGGAGTGCGAGAGTAATATCCAATATCTCCCCCACACATAATACCCGGTGCAAGACCAGTGTGGTTGTGCATAACGCAGCTGATCAGCATCCTCTCTCCACAGTGTCTGCAGACTTGAATCCGATCATCGTGGTGTTGAAGACAGATGCGTGACTCGTCAGTAAAGATAACTTCATTCCATTCTGCCACCCACATCCTTCTTTCATCGCACCATTGGCGGCGGAGACGTCTGTGGTTCTGCGTCAAGGGAGACCAAGCAATGGACGTCTTGCGGACAGACCACTCTGCTGTAAACGGCGTCCAATGGTACGCTCAGACACTGAATGATGCGTTACAGACTCAATGTGCTGTGCTATGTTTCGTGATGTGACTGAGCGATCCGTCACTCCATGCGCACATTTTGCCGGTCCTCACATGAAGTGGTGCACTGAGGTGGATGCGATCGACCACGTCGGTCCGTCGTACCCTCCTGCATCCCACGGTCACATATCCGCTTACAGTTGTTTGGTTTCGTCCAACACGCGACTACCGATTTCCCTGAAAGATAATCCACAATCTTGGTAGGCCACTATCCTTCCTCTGTCGAACTCGGATACTTGATGAAAAGCTGATCGCTGTTCTCTACGAGACATAACTGATCGTTTTTTGAAAAAACCTACAAGAAAAACACATTGCCGAACTTGAAATCGTCGAAATCTCCAAGCCTTAAATAGCGCTTTGAGTGGCGCCACAGGCGTGCGTGAGTGAGTGTGTCTGCGCTGAAATTCTAATCATTTGCATAGCTCACCTCCGCTAATGCATGTTGTAAATTTCATGTTATTTGCTTGGTTCCTTCAGGGTGTTGCATTTACGGTGGGCAGCAGTGTATTTTTTCGCCAAAAACTATTAATATTTATAGTTACTGAAGTTTTGTCTAATATTTACATTTTATTCAAATTCTTTCATTACAATAACAGCGAACGTCTTAAAACTAATTTTGTTGTTCATTAATTTATTCTATCAATAATATAAAAATAAAGTTTTCTTCCAAAATAAATTTTTATTGTTTTGTTATATGTGTATTAAATTATATTAGACTATATAGACTTTAAACAAATAAAATAAAATAGGTTTCAAAAGGTTGTCTTTGCTTTTTAAAAAAAAATGTACATCTGGCATTTTTAAAATTACAAATGTTTTTTAGGCTAAAATAATTTAAATGTTATAAAGATTTATTAAGCAAAAGATTCTATTTATGTACGTTCAATTTTTTTAGCAATACTTCTAAAAATTTCTCTTGCAGCAATTTTATTTTCATCACCCTTTCAAACTCTTATAAGATGCTATTCCTGAAGTTAACTCTGTTTTTCTTACAGTTCTAGCACTAATTATTATACAAACAGGTAATAATATTTATACTCACGTGATATGTTTGTGCAAAGTAACCATCGCCCTGAATTTTATTACGAAAAAAAATTACCAAAGAGGAAATTTAGTTTTGCTTCATTCGAACTTCAGTTTTAACAGATAATACTTTACTAGAATCATAAATAACTTTTTTTTTACTTTAGAATTTACAAAAAGATAAACTCAATTTCAATAATTATTACACAAGTGGGCTTGTATTGCAGTTTATTTACGCATAAATAAATCTTAAGCTGTATATGTGTAAATAATATTTATAGTTACAGAATAATGTCTATTATACATATAGCTCAAGCTAATAAATAAAAAATAATGCTCTATATTTAATTAGGAATGAGAAATTCCAAGTGTAGTAGAAAATATTTATTATAAGATGCCTCTAAGTCACATTAAATTCCTTTAAAATTGAAAATTTTTTTGAAGTAAATATTTAATTCAAATGTGCTTAAAAACTATGTGTATTTTTTTTTACGTAAAAGTTACTTCAGAAAATAGATCATCGAACTAACTGTGCATGAGAATAAAAAAGAATGCGAAACATGCATAAAGCCCCTACCCGTCGTGCTCTTTTAAAATGAATCTAAAAGTATTATTTCCAATGGTTTACTCATTATTTTAAAGTTCTCTAATCTAGATAAGAGCTCAAAAATTTAAAAACCTTTCGCGCATTTATTTTAAGACATTTTTTTTTAAAAAAAGCGAGCATGCAATGTATTGTAGTAATGAGGGAGGCTCTGTAAAAATCATATCTGTTCGACAATCGTGATCCTTCTTTTCCTGAGGGAAATAGTAAAATAAACGGGTGTGGTCGGCTCTATAATTGGAAAGCTCGTATTCATTTTGAATTAGTGTCATTAAGTAAAAGAAAGCCCCCTATGGATTGATTTTTCTCTGTGGAATTCCTTACGTAATATGATGTGTAGGTAGGAAAGCGCACGCCACGTAAAATTTTAATAATAAAAAACAATCATAATAGTACACTTAATTAGACTTGAAAACGCCTGTGTTTAATTTAGGTTACACGAGCATTTTTGAGGTACTTAATTATTTAATTATGCACCTGCACACGTAAAATGTTTTGGGGTGTTATATATGAAGGCATGAAAACAATTTCAAAAATCAATTACCAAAAAGAGGTAATGCATGCATTTAACTGATTGAATTACAATAGGAAAAATGTAGACCAATGCACAAACATTTCTGATTATATATATTATATATATATATATATATATAATATAATATATATTTATAGAAATTTATTTTTAAGAAAATAAATAAAGTTTTAAGAAATCAGGATGGTAAATCAGGACGACCTATATAATAAAATAAAATAATAAGGGACAAATTGTAATTTCTACAAAGCTAAGAAAGAATGATACTGGATTTTAGAAAGCATATAAAAAAACCGCAAAAATATAAGTAAAATAAATGGTGCAAAAGAATATCGTACTAAAATTGGATAAAAACAGAAAATACAAAGATCATATATAGGTATATATACATATATATGTAAAAATTCTTTATTTAATCCATATAGCTTTTTAATTATTGATGGTCCATTCCTTCAGGACATCTTTTGAACTACATCTATCCACAATAGGCAGCCTTCGTCCCGGAGATCATTGAACTGCCGTTTGCCACTTGGGTAAATACCAATATTTCTGGAAAATCCGCTTTATTGCTCTTTGTCTTTGAGTTCGTTAAAATATGAAGCGCGAGTTTATTTTGTGCTGTGTGCTTTCTGTTTTCTGTGTCATGCCGTCCATTCACAGTTTTGTGAATAAATGTGAAATAAAGTAGATTAAAAGATGTGTGGGAGATGCTCACAATCCAACATCCTCTGCATGCACACCTTCTCTCGGAATAATGATCTTATTAAGAAAAGCTTATCACTCGACACGCCTTTCAGTTTATCATTACCAATGCCACGATTATTCATATATATATATACATATTATAATCAAAATTTCTCTACAAGAGAGGTATATATATACCTTTTTATGATCAGAAGCATCCAGGCCCTTACGTTTTGCTATCCACACAGATAAGTCAAAACTAATTTTATTTTGGGCTACTCTCTTAGCTTTAGTATACCTGCCATTATGTTAGTCACTTGCTTTGAGAAAGTTGATACACAGAATCACACATATCATTCTATGCAGGACACAGATTAGCTCTATCATTAATTTGGGATTTTGTTGTCTGCCTCTCAGTCAACGTTCTGATTTATCCCATATCTGTTCTATGGAATTCAGGTCAAGAATTAAATCTGATAAACCCATTTCCTGAACCTACATGTCAAAAAATCACATCTTCACTGACCGTATGAATGTAAGCATAATCCTGTTGATAAGAATGAACTCTCTCTAACTTTTACCCCAATATTAGTGCGAAATTGTCCTAAACATAGAAGTAGGTTTCCATCTACAGAATTTCTTGAATAGAATCAAAAGGGTCTTAGTCAAAACATAAAATCACCCCCAAACCATTATGTATCCACCTCCAATTTCACGTGGTACAGCTTATATAAAGTGTTCTCCACACCCAGAAATTCATTACAATGACAGATAATTTACCGAAATTCGTCGTTCCATAAGACGTGACGCCATTGCTCAAAACTCCAAATTTGTCAATTTTTCCTCCATTGTAAGCTACCCTACGCGTAGGTCGCTTGGTTTATAGGCAGCAGCTATTTCGTGAAAAGAAAAATTAAGTTTATGTAAATAAATTAAAGGCTACCACAAAATGGATCTGCTACCAATAGTTAAGCTATTTTACAATAACATTTTATGAAAAATAGCATATTATCAAGAACTACTATGCATAAATTTTGAATTGATTCAATAATTTAAGTATAAATTGAGAGTTTGAAAAATTGAGAGAAAATTTAAGTTAATTTCAAATGACTTAATTCATAATTTTTTAATTTTTTTAAAATAATTTAGGATATCGGGAAATTTTACCTTTAAAATATATACTCATTGCCATGATAATTTACACATCACGGAAGAATTGTCAAAACAAAGCCAAATCTTGTATACGTAAGTACAACATTGATATAAACAAGCGATTGCAAATCAAAGTAAAAGTATCACTTATTGCAGAAAATTTACAAAGGAGATTGGAGGTTTTAGTACACTATTGAGTCCCTCTAACATAAATGCACGATGTGATAAAGTCGGGCATTGAGGCAAGCAAACCAGTTGAGTTCCTATGACATCTCATCCATAATGCTGTAAACGAGCTTCTAATTCAATCAAACTCATAAGCTGTCCAATTTGCTGCCCTAAATGATTCCAAATAAGTTCAATCGATGACAAATCTGGGAATCGAGCAGCCAGGAAGGGTTAAAATGTGGTGGAGGCAGTCCTGCAAAACTTCTGATGTGTTGGATGAGCATTTTCCTGTTGAAAAATGGTCCCTGGGAGTCCTGCCATAAGTGGTAACATATGCAGCCGAAGAATTTCATGACGTGTCTTAGTAACATGGATCAATATTAAAGGTGACCATGAGATGTACGCGATGGCACTCCATACCATCACATCAGTTGTGGGACTGGTTTGTCACTATACAGTGAAGGCATGATTGAGACGTTCACCACGGAGCCTCCACACGCATATACACGATTGTAGTCAATTGTCATCCCCAAGAAGACAATGGTAGTGAGTGTCTATGACAGTACATGTAATAGATCCACAATAGTCATTTTCCTCAGTCAGGGGATGAACATACTGACTCAAAGGCCCATAGTGAATTTGCTGCATGTGTATGGATGGTGAACTGTAAGATAGTTTGGGTTATGTATGGGTTGGTATGATGTGACGTTCTTCTAAGCCAGGGTATTAAGTCGATTGTGATCGATCGGTGGACCACCAAGACAATTTGGAGTGACCGCCTGAAGATTAGCTGTTAGTAATGTATACGTAAGTAAATATTCAGATTGGCTGATAGTACGTCAGACTAAGTCTTCTACTGACTATAATTACGAGAGCTAACTTCAGATGAAATGTTTTATTTTTAATGTATTTGAATTTTTTGATAATAAATGCATAGATTTTATTATATTTGTGGCTATATTAATATGCTTATATTTTGCGTTTTGCTTTAAACGAGGTTTCAAAAAATGAGTTTGTCGTTTCACTTACCTAGGTAAATATCCTTTTTTATTATTAAGTTATAATAAATATATACTGTTGACTTTTTCCTTACCTCCCACACCTACGATCCTGGGAAGTGGGCGCACTCTGGAATTTTTCAAATGGGGCGCGGGTGCGTGGTCCGGGTCGAATGCTACCATTCGATAATACGATGCATAACATTTTTTTTTTGCATCATATTGGGATGCATAGTTTTTTTTCATTTTGTATATTGTCAAGAACTAAGAAGAGTAAGAATAAATTATTGAAATATAACTATATTAATTATATTATTTACGTAGTATATACCTGTGATTATAATCGATCGGAAAAAAATCAGCGTTATGGAGGAGGTTCCGATCCGTGACCCCTGCTTTGTGTGGACCACTATCTGGTGGCCGCAACACTTGAAAAAAATTGGAAGCATCCGGTACCTGGAAAGTCTGCCCACCCTGTTCTAACTATCGTCTACAGAGGGTAGCTGGACAGACGTTAACAAAGCTCTTCTTGTTCACTGTCTTTATTTCCTCGCAGAAAAGTCATAATGGCCTAGGTGCCGAGCTGCTATCTGAGCTGATCCCCGGTTTCTTCTACTCATATTGTCTCCGATGGCTTCGTAGTGGCATCTGTAGTTAAAAAGCGTCTCTCTGCAACGGATTAAACAAACTCAAACAAGTTCTGCTAACTTGTTTTATAATTGAAGGAGAACGGAATCCAACGCCCTCTGATGACATTGCGCAATGCCCGATCATGTTGCATTTCTAATCATGTACGTATTTGCTTGACACGTACGTACCTTGATGACAAGTTTCGTAACAATCCACCTCTTACTTCTTGGTGCGCAAATTAATTCAACAGCAAAAGAAAAGTGGCAATATTTAAAAAATTATATGGATAATTATTTTATTCTGTTTTTACATAAATGTATTTACATTTCCTTGTTACTGCTGAAGAATTACAATAAATGCTGTATTCTGCTTTGAACACATCCCATTAAATTTGTGTTATCCATATATCTGCAAAATAACATGAGTATATTTCATGAAACATATAAACATTAAATTATTAGCTTATAAATATTTTCAGTCAATATTTTTAACAAACTTTATGACTGGCATATACAAGTTTTTTGAAGCCTCTCATTCGTTTACTCAACTAGTAATATAAAACTCCATGAAATATTTTACAAACATTTTCCGAAAAATTTATAACAAATATTGTAGTTTATCATTTTAAAAGTATAGTTTTCAAAGTGCTCTAAAAATACTCAATGAATCCAAGTAGAAAATGTTGCAGACGTCTAGACAGTGGAACATATAATCTCCATTTAGATCATATCAAGTCGATAAGCATTACAATAACATTGAGATCTATACAAGTTTTGGCAATATTTCCTCTCTATATATATTTAGGTATGTGCTTTTAAGTTTCACATTTCCATTTATTTTCGAAGATCTACAATTTTAAGCAAAATCACGCAATATCACGTACATGACTGAGTACTGTTATGTCTAGACTATGTTGTACTCATCAAAATAAAATACTCAATTTTCTCATTATGCGTTTCTCAAATATTTTTAATAGTTTAATTTTCAGTTTAATAAAATATGGCATTTGTAGTCTAACTGATATTTTGTGCACTTTTTCGTATTTCATCTTTCGGGAAATTTTCCAATGCTAAATTATTCAAATAAAAATGAAACAAATGCATTTATCTTTAAGTTCACAATTTAAAAAAATGACAAGTGATTATGCACTGCTAAAAAAAAATTAAAACAGCAGCAAAAATGAGAAGAAACCTTTGCACGATAATCATGCATGGGATAAATTGGAGAGTACATGTGAACGATGCTCATTACAGAAAAAGAATCAAGAAAACCAATTGTAGGAAACTTAAATTCTTTGGAATAGTGTAAAGAACGTTAAAGAATACTAACAATTATGTTTGATATAAATGAAAAAAATTGATTGTTTATAATTGATACATGATGTTTAATATGGCGTGAGGTCTTCCAGCAAACTTCTAAAACAGCCACATAAGCATTAATGCGATGAGTTTATCGGTATGACTTTGGGAAATACTGTTCCACTCTTCAAGAGGTACAATATTGCGTCCCTGACAGTAAGCGAAGGCTGCGATCTCGCTGAATGCGTCATCCGAATGAATCACAAGCATGCTGGATAAGATTTAGGTCAAGAGAACATGATGGTCACTCTATACGATGTATTGTTTTAGCTTCAAGAAAGCCCTTCACAAGACGAACAGTGTGATTTCTGGCATTATCCTGCATTAAACTAAAAGAATCACCAATGACTGCAGCGTAAGGTACACATGGAGTTTTAGGATCTCGTTTGCATATATTTGAGCCGTCAATTGCTATTCCGTGTGATATACAGACCAATAGGTCCACCTATGCTGATACCAGCCCATACCATCCAACCACCTATTATGTAATGTGATTTTTCATGACAAATATTTGATTCTTTTCAAGAGTGCTTATTTCTCGCCATATCAAAACACGTCTGATGTCACACTCTAAACTCAATGCAGACTCGTTCGTAAACAGCATTTGACTCCTTTCAATCTCGATTTTCAGAAGCTCACTTTCTACGAGCTGTATGGTGTCTTGCAGTGAACGAATACACACCATTAGCCTACACACATAAAAATCACACGCCTGAGTACATTTCGGATTATTTGAATTGAGACCTTTTGTCCTGTAGCCCAACAAAAGAAACAGTTTTGAATCCACATCGTATTGGCTGCTCTGTCTCAATGAGCTGTTTACAGGATATACAGCTCATTATATGCTGTGATAATCCATGGACAACCTGTCTGGCCGTCGAACATGCCAAATTTCTTAGAATCGATTCCACAGTCTTACAATGACTTATT